>WYDI02024695.1:0-27351 GCA_009867235.2 Psittacus erithacus | reverse complement strand
GCCAAAATCAAAAACACAGCACTGCACCAGTTACTAAGAAGGAGAAAAATGACTGCTACTGCTGAACCCAGGACAGCTGGGCATGGCTTGTTTAATGCATATAAGTCGCAGCAATGAATCTGCAGTTAGTACCCACATTTTTACTTAACTATTCAATACATATTGCTGTTCACACACAAGCCTATGAAATTCAGCTTGAAAGTCCTGTACAAAAGCAGCCTGTTTATTTTAGTGTATTGGAAGGGGATTTAGAAAGAGCTTCTTTCATTAGTTCACTCACTATGTTGACCAGTGGCCTCTAAATTTTCCTTCCATGATGAAATTGTTAATATCCTGCTAATATTTCTACCAATATATATGATGAAATACCTGGAAGCATTATTCACTAAGTGCTAGCACTGAGGCATTCATGATGTATATACAGGTCTTCCTAAAAGAGGGTGGTCAGCACAGGTTTGCTTCACTTATGTTGTAGTTAAAATCATGTCAGTAGTACTTCAGCTTGAGCCCTCTCATTATATTATGTGAACATCTGAAAATTATGCCTACTTATTCCTTTCCCACTGAAAGACATGTTAGTATGAAAAACCCTGAGACTGATTTTTTTCTCTTTTTCTTTTAGCTACATGGCTAAATTACAAAATTGGAAAAAAATTGGTTTGGGTTTAATTACAAGTAGAATGTTTTAGTTTTTGTCTGATTGAAATGAAAAGTTCTACAAATTTCTTTTCATGACAAAAAATAATAAATAGGAAAAATACATTCAAGTGTCTGTGTTTTTCTAAATTCAACATATTCACTTAAGCAATGCTTATATGTAGTTTAAGTTTGCTCATAACTTAGTTTTTATCTATCTATCTATCTCAGTTGTTTTGTCTCATAAGAGTTGCGCAGTCATAATTTATACTTGCCATTTTCTCTGTGACAAGAAAGTGCTGTTGGTAAAAACTGGTTAGCCTGTTCATTTAGATAGTGTGATCTCTTATTTGCCTTATTCTGATGAAATTGTCCCCTTGCTGAAAACATCTGGGACAAAGTGGCACACAGCATTCATTATTTCCTTCTTTCACCCATTCTGTCATCCTGGCTGATGGACAGCAATTTATTGAAAAAATATTTTGGTGCAAAAGATATCATGTGCAAGATACATTTAACTTTCACATTAATGGTTGACAACTCACCATTCTTAAGACATGTATTTGAACTTGCCTTTGCATACTTATGCAAATTTTTGTTTCCTTTACTACAAATTTCTAACATGAAAGACAGGGTTTTTTTTCATTTTTTATAATTAATTCTCATAAAAAATAAATTGTCAAGATGTAAAGGTGTCACGCTTTGTTGATGTTATCCTGCAATTTAATTATAAGATTATCAGAGACTGATTTCACAAGTGTTTTCAGAATGAGCTGTATTTTCAGATACCATTTTCCAGCTACCAGTGGAAAAAAGCCTTCTATAATGTTTTAAAAGGGAAGAGAGTAAAAAATGAGACGTAATACCCCTAGATCTAGAGGGTGTAAATTGCATACTGACATGTGTATGGCTACATTAAATTCCTCTGCAAGTTTTTTAGTTGTTTGTCATCAAAATCCTTATGTCATAGACTTATGGAATCACAGAATGGTGTGGGGTAGAAGGGGCCTTAAAGATTATCCAGTTCCAAACCCCCTTGCTTAGGGCAGGGGAACCTTCCACTAGACCAGGTTGCTCAAAGCCTCATCCAACCTGGCCTTGAAGACTATCAGGGATGGGGCAGCCGCAACTTCTCTGGGCAATCTGTTCCAGTTCCTCGCCATCCTCACAGCAAAGGACTTCTTAATATCTAACCTAAATCTCCCCTCTGTCAGCCTAAAGCCATTCCTCTTTGTCCTATCAATCCTATTATAAAAACTCCCTCTCCAGATTTTTTTTAGGTCCCTTTTAGGTATTGGATAACTGCTATATGGTCACCCTGAAGCCTTCTCTTCTCCAGGATGAACAACTGCAACTCAGCCTCTCTTTGTAAGAGAAGTGCTCCAGCACCATTTTCATTTCCCTTTTCTGGACACACTTGAACAGGTCCACAGCCTTCTTGTGCTGGGGGTCCCAGAACTTAACTCAGAATTCCAGGTGGGGCCTCACAAGAGTGGAGCAACACGGAAGAATCACTTCCCTTGTCCATAGATATTACTGTTTTAAGTACAGTATGTTTGGCAGGAATGGGTACAATGCACATAACCATGTAGTCAGCTGCAATATCGTTTTGCAAAGCTGTCTTAGGAAATGAGACTATGAGCGTAGGAGCAATAAATTTCTTCAGTTAACATAAACAAATCTGTGCCTGGTTTGTTCTCTACATGCAGTTCCTCCTGTCACAAACATGAGTTCTTTTTCTAACTTGGCTTTTGTTCTTGTTGTATGAGGTAAACACTGGTATTTACCTTGCAGATACTGTTTCTAAACATTGTCTTCTATTTTGGCATGCCTAAATTGTGTTAGTGTCTGTTTTTCAACATTTTTTTCTTATATTACCCCTGAATTCACCATGTATGGTATTTCAGGTTTTACTTAAACCTGTGAGCTCTGAATTTAGATAAGACTAGTGACAGGCAACAACCATTCCTATCTTAAGAGTTGGGCCCACTTTCTGCATCTCCCTCTCCTAAGCAATTGTTCTGAGAATCACAGTCTCCAAACCTTTCTAGGCTACTTCTTAGAAATTCTGTTTGATGTACCAATCTCACGCTTGAATCTGTTCTACCTCACTTCTGCCAAATGTTCCAGAAAGGGAGCCTGCAGCTCTCAAATCTTTCTGGGACTTGTGTTTGATTTGCACGTCTGATATCTGCAATCTAAGAAATATATTTTTATATTTGAGGAATGGGACCCACTTTTTCCAGCTTAGTCACCTAACCGGCAAATACATTTTAGCAGCTAGTTGTCTAAAAATGCATGCTTCGCTTCCCTATAGAGACAATAAAAAGCAGTAGATGCCTGTGAACGCCTCCAGAGGGAGATCCTGTCTGCTGAAGTTTCACATGCCTAAGTTTTAACAAAACATGTCAAAACAGTTTGTTTTCAACTAATGCTGGCTCCCTGCAGTTAAAGAGATGAGCCACGCCATTCCCGGTTACTAAGGCTAAAGTCTCCTTCCATGTTTGACTGTACTGACATACAGTTTTCATTAACATGACTCATTAGCCAGTTCTACAAGACTAGATGTGAATCTGGAGACAACTGGATTTCATTTTCACTGCAAAAGCACCTTTGGAGTAAGGACTCTTTTCTTAAGGTTTTTGAAAGTGTTTATGAAGGTTTGTTATGAAAGTAACTGTTGCTAGCTTTCTTTCTATGGTAGCACTCCAGTTGTCATTATAAATGTTCTTTCATGCTTTATCATTTCAAGGATTCCTTGCATCTCTTCCCTGTCACTTTGGGCTGGCATGATGATCACAGTCTTAACCACATCAAGAGCTAGCTCATAACGTTTTCTGACTTGCCATGTTTTCCAGGTTCATTAATCCGAGGAACCTGCATGTTAGATTGTTTAATTTGAAATTAGTTGCTCTGTTTTTTTCAAAGCTTTTCAGAGATATGGATGATGTTCTGCCTTTTTTCTCCAGATTAAAACATAAACACTCTCACTCTTAGAACTTTCTGTGCCATCAGAATCAAAAGACATAGTAAATGGACCAAGGTAGTTTTTTTTTACTTAAAAATATCTGCCAGATATGTTTTGATATCTATAGTACAAAATAATATTTGGATTGACTAAAACCTTTGGTATTTTTTTCCTTGCTTTTCACTTTTTTTAAAAGACTCACTTAATTCTTTTTACCTCTATTTTAGTAAAGGCTTGTGAGCCCCTTCAATGACCACTGAATATGACTCATATGATGATCATTCTTCAAAGTTTAATTCATTCTTGATAGATGCTCATCCATTTTTAACTTTCTTTGTTCCCTGAAATAGATTCTCAAACTTCTAAAATTGTTTTGGTCTCTTGTACCTCTAATAAATGCAGTACTGCATTAATATTAGGGTTCTTCACAGTGTTTTGAATACGTGCTTTTAAGTCTGTGTACACACAAACGTACCTCTTTTATTCACTGGACAAATTCCACTTTCAGATCATTTAAGGTAATTATAATCAATAGTTACAATCCTTTATGGGACCAGATAGCTGAAACTATAGCACCTGTTGTGGTTTAAGGCCTGCCATGCAGCCCACTCACTCACACCCTGCCCCCTTCCTCCCTCAGCTCCCAGAGGGATGGAGAGGAGAATCAAAAGAATACAACTTCCGCAGGTTGAGATAAGAACAGTCTATTAACTCAGGTATAACACAAATCACTACTGCTACCACCAATAATAATAATGATAAGGGAAATAACAAGAAAAGAGAATACAACGGCTCACCACAGACCAATACCCAGCCCGACCCAGCAGAATCTAGCCCTTCCAGGCAACTCCCAGTTTACATCCTGGGCATGACTTTCTGTCGTATGAAATACTTCTTTGGCTAGTTTGGGTCAGGTGTCCTGTCTTTGCTTCCTCCCGGCTTCCCCTCCTCCCAGGGCAGAGCATGAGGCTCAGAAAGTCCTTGGTCAGTGTAAACATTCTAAGCGGTAGCTAAAAACATCGGTGTTATCAGCACTGTTCCCAGACCGAAAGTTAGAAACACAGCACTGCACCAGCTACTAAGGAGAAAAATGGCTGCTACTGCTGAACCCAGGACAGCACCCTTCACCCCAAATTCAGCCATCTGTCACTGTCCAAAGCACTGAGAGCATGTGCATGTGCCCATATGCATGAGAGTTTTACTAGCTATTATTTTAGAAGACACACATCTGTGAGAGAGATGCAAGTCCAGAGAAGCAGATAGGCAAGACTATAAGCAAGGATCAAAAGTTTTTTGAACAAATTCTGAGAACACAACTCTAAGAAAAGTTGAAAGTAAAAGCTTTTGAAAAAGGTTCTGATTGAAAATAGCACCGATAACTGTGACCAGAGGCAACGCTTAACACAGTCTAATTCCTCTGTTTATTTCCTACTTTGTTATGAAAAGCAGGATTCTGAAGATTTTCATAAACAAACAGGATTATATCAAAGAAACATCTGACTCCATTATAAGCTTATCTTTGAGAGAGAAACAATACTTACATCCCCTTGTTAGGGAGGAGTTAGAAGAGACACAAATATATGTGTACATATGTGTGTATCTATAGGCTTTTAATGACTACTTTATCTGAAGATAAATATCAGAAAACTTCGTCTGAATGAAACGATCTGTATTCTTTAAGTCTCTATGATTCTTATTTATTGATTATGCATTGCTTATTCACTATCTATTTCTTACCCCATTACAAAATCAGTGTGTCAAAATATGTGTATTGCTCTGTGCTGTTCTAGAAGACAATATCAGGTACAAGACATAGGCATGAACATGTGAATTAGAGAGACTTATTTTTTCCTATATAATCTCTTTCCCTGATAAATATAACTTAGCATAATATTTGGTCTTCAATTTACTTTTATTATTGAGGTTTTTTGTTTTTTTAATACATTTTCATATTCATATCCCTGTATCAGTTGATATAAATGTCATTTTCGATTTTTGTTTGAAAGGAGATTGAAATTGGAGTATTGTTTCAATAAATAACTGAACACTTATTTACTTTCTGGAGCATTAATTATCCATATATGTAAATATTCATTAGGCCTTTTATAAAATATCTATGAGTTATTGAACTGACAGATCATAACACAGCTCTTGACTAACGTGTAGTTCTAAAAACCATCACAGTAAAAAACTCACCTGGTAAGTAGGTCATTTTAATCCTTCTTTGATTTGGAGATCTCAGTTTGTTCATCTGGGATCCTTCACTTAGGAAGACAGGAATGGTAAAATGGTTTTTCTCTCCTCTTAGTTATCTGCCAGGGGATTCTGCTAGTAAAACTGGAAAGGTATGTATTAAATGTCTGCTAGTAGAGGACTTAAGCTTATTATGTCGTGCTGTAATAGTCACTCTCTGTGTTCTATCCACCCTCTATGGCTTGCCTGAGTGTAGGTTGTTTTCTTCTTGCTTTCTTTTAGGTAGAAAAGGTCTGTGTTTGGTTTGTTGAAAGGTAACCTAGTGCTTTACATACTAATGATTTAGACCTGTGCTAAAAGGAATTTTCATTGGTTTACTCTGAAAATATGAATGTTTTAAGTTTAAGCTTTGTATCTCTACATTCAGCCTGGAGATTCTTAATAATGTTTTGTTTAAACCTATGCAAACTTGAGACATGTATTGTGACACAAACTCTTTAAGGCTCATCTGGGAGCTAGGTGTGTAAAAAAGAGAACATACAACGATGAGATCCGTAAGTTGAAATGTGGCTTTACTTAGTCTCTACTAATGTTTGTGTGGTTCTAGCATACTGCCAGGACCATTCTCTTCTCTCTTATGCTTACGGATTAAAAACGGTGCCATATTCCAATGGTTGCTGCATATTGTATACATAAACATGTCAGGACATGCCTTTAGCTGGCTCTGTATGTCTGCATAAATGAACTCGAGTTGTGATTCTCCACAGATCCAGCACTATGCTAGTCTTCTGATATGGTGCCTCCAGTGAAAATAGGGCAGATTAATTTTAATGGATACAATTTTTGCAAAGAAATATTGATAGATGTTGTTAATGGCTTAAAAGTACTTTTTATTGATTTTTCTACTAGGATTTTTTCCACTAGGATTTTTTCCTTTTTTTCTGGAATGAGACATTTCTGTAAAATTGGATTTTATATGAGAGCAGTTTTGTAGTAAAATAAAAGATATGATATAGGGTTGTAGTCTTCTTAGATCTTTGTGTTCAAAAGATGGTGTTCAGCATTTTTAGAGATAAAGTAGCACTGGCTGGCATTCACATGGATACCATTACTTCTGATGGGAGAATATCATGGACAGTTGTATGAGCTTGATCTGTAAAAGCTGACATTAGTAACAGCAGCTAATTTTTCTGTCCAAAACTTATTAACAAACTTCCTGCTTCCTGAATTTAAGACATGAATAGTGCTGGCTTGTGAGAGAAGGAGCTGGCAATTGCTACGCACACACACTTTCCTACTTGTCTCTGCCAATATACCATAATCTTGATTAGTGATACAGCCTGATATTTCAGTCCCTCACGTCTCCTGGGTCTAGATTTCCAGCCATGCAGAACTGTGCCATATTTGGAGGTTCAGTGGGGTGCGACAAACAACTCATTTGAGACTAAAAGCAGTATTTGAATTTTATCTCCTGAGGTAAAAGGCTAGTTCACTTATAATTTATGTTATCTGGCTCACTTATGACAAAGATTTTCTGCACCAGAAATACCTTGACAGGTGTTAGTACAAGGCACCATAGTTGCAATTAACACAACAGCTTTATTAAATTTGACATTGACGTGTATTAATAATCCTTGGACTAGCATAAGAAAATCACTCAGCTATATTTTAAAGGTTTAATTATATATGTGCATATTTGTGTTTGGTGTCTCTCACACCCACAGTCAATTTTCCTTGCCTAATGCCTTCTGTCACATTGGTATTATAAAGCAGATGTTTATTATAAATTATACCTCTTTAATATATGAGTATGTAAAGATGTAAAGTGAGTTTATGACTTTTCAAGATTGTGTCTCACAAATTAAACTACATATGAACATCAATCCTACAGATTCATTTGCAAATAAAATTACCTGAAGTGCGATATTGTATAGCTGAATACTGAAAGTCTCCTAGAGAAAGTATTTATGAACAGCTGAAGTACTGAAATGTATCAAGTCTAAAAGAGACAAAAGATTCTTAAAACTTCCTTGTCATACTCTGGTCTTCTTCCCATTAATACTCCTGCTTCCAGCCTTCCCTGCTGTTACAAACCTTTACAAACTTTAAAAAATAATATTCAAATACTGTAATCTTTTAAGTTGGGGTATTTTAGAAAACGTTGCACATTTCTATTTATTGTAAAGTGAAAAAAGCGTAACAGAAATCTGAAAAAGACTGGGTTTTATGTGTGCCTTTTCTCACAACTACAAGAAAAAAAACCAGGCTCCTCCACTGACAGAGTGAAATTTTTCTGGATTGTTTATTTTCTTGATATTCTTTTTCACTCTCAGTTGTTTGAATTCCTTCTCATTCTGAGAAAAAGGAAAGGCTTAAATTGTTGAAATTGCATGGCATAGTAATTTGAAAATTAAGAAATTCTCTGCAGTAGTTGTAATTTAGTGTCATGAAATAATTTCATCCATAAATCTGTTAATTACACTTTGACCCCCTTGCTGAGTTGATGGCTTTGAGTCCAGCTACAACAGTGGTAGTACAATAGCATTTAGCCCCTTTTATTTTTGTCACAATTAGTGCTTCTAAGTAGCTTAACATGTGTGAAAACAAATAGAGTGATTTGGAAGGTATAAGAAGGAAATGGAACCAAAACAGGAAAGAATATTTGCAGTTAGCTTCAGGAAAAAAATGAATACTCTGAGAACGCTTCTTAAAAATGGCTTCATTCTTTCCTTTGGGAAAGAGTAATGTTTCATTTGTTCATAGATTTTGAAACCTAAGAAGACACCAACAGATGTACCATGCAGAACAAACTTGCAGTGCCAGGACGGTGACCTAGATGACCTTTTAGTCTCAAATTAAAAGACCACATGCTGCTTCTGACCCATCTAGTGAAGGTAAACTGAGGTATTTGAGTACTTTTTGAGATGCTGTTTCACTTTTGCCTTTTTTAACTTCAAATTTGTGACTTCTTAGTTTTTAAATTTTAGGTTGCATTACATATTGGAGAGTCTGGTGTTATGATATCTCCTTAAGTCTTTCTCCCTCTTTTTGTCCCTTGGTCTTGTTTTCTTTTTGGCTGGGATTTATATGACCTAATGCAGACATCTACAGTCAAAATGTCCAATGTGGATGCCTATGCTGGAATTCCTATGACCCCCCCTAAAGACATGAAGACACTACTAGAGTAGAATTTAAATCATCTCAGTTTAAATATTTAAAAAAGGTAAGACGAAACACCTTAAAAATGCCTGTTCTTCTCTATTAATTATAAAAATTACTAGGCGAATAATAAAAACCTAGGTGTCTAATAGCAGTAGTCTGAAAGTAGTGACAACTAAAAGTAAGTGACATGAATCCTATCTTGTCATCTGCTCTCTTATCTACTTTTAACTCCCATGAGTGTTGCTGATGCAAGCTCAATCTGTGCCATAGCGTCTTGGCAGGTTGCTCCTACCATGTCTCACTCTGCTTTCTCATGTCCAAATTTTTAAAAGAAGCTGCTGCATCTTCTTTTTTTGGGGTGCAGGGAGGGATACCAGTATCATCTAGTGATGAAGGAAGAGAACAAGTTTGCTAAAACTTATATGTTTTGCCTAATAAAATTTTTCATTTTGGCTTTGGCTCATCACTTGGAAAGAAATAACTTCTACAGTCAACCATTTTTGTACTTAAACTCATGTGAGATTGCAGCAAAATATTAGGGACAATGAAGGAGAAGTAGTATTTCTTTTTGGTTTAAAATCAGTTCTCACTGCACACTTTTTTCCTTTTCTGTCAGAGAAAAAGGGTTATAAGTCAACATTTTAAAAGAGATTTTCTTACCTTCTTCAGCCAATGCTACAGCTAGAAAACTGGAGTTCTAAGCAATGCTCTTTCTAACAGTACCTTTCCATATCTCTATATGCCAGATTTCTTTTCCAGGTCTAGCAAAAGTGAGCTTCTGATATATTATTCAAGCTTGTGTTTCTAAACAGTCTTCTTCTTGTGGCTTAGTTTTGAGGCCAGGTGATTTCCACCAGGATTCCTAGATGCACAGCAATTGTTCTTGAAATGATATGATTAGATGTTGGTTATTCTTTCTATTTTCATTATTGAATGTAAACGATATTATTTCATTTTGGGATAAAGATGAGAATCTGTGAAAATTCCCAGTGGAACCAGACAACTGAAAGAACAGCAGTTGCCAGCAGGACATTTGAAATGCATACCAGTGTGGAGAGATTTACTGGGGTATTGTGGTTTTAGGGGCCTGAGAGCTTGTGACAGAGAGGCAAAAGCTCAGAGAAAGAAGTAAAGAAACAGGGCAACCGAACCCAGGACGCAAGGAAAGAACAGATATGATTTCACTAGCTGAGTAACACAAAACAGAAGAAAGGTTGAAAGGGTTATTTTTGAAGCTGAACATTACCTACCAAGAGCTTGAAGCAGTCAGCAAGAAAATTGCCTCACCTGATTCTGGTTGTGTTTGAGGAAACTATGCTATACACATTTTGTTGCAGATAATATTGAAACAAACACATCTGATCCCACCATCAATACATTCCTGTAACTGGTTTTCCCTTCCCCAGAGCAGCCTAAAATTAGGTTAATTGATCAAGTCAAATAACACAATGGTGCACATGGGAGTAGGATAGTTGGCACTGGCCCAAGGGCACAGACGAAAACAGTAGTTTCCTGCTAAATACTTGGTTTTTTCTCTCCTCCCATTTTAGCTCTTGAGAGGCCTTTGGACTCAGCCGTCATTTCACCATCTATCCATTCACTGTCTGCACTGGCAGCAAAACATTATTTTCGGATTAAAGTGTCTCTCTGCATGTGTTTTTCTGCACCAGACCTGAGGGATTATATTTGTTCATATTTTTTTTCCCCTAGATATTTTTGTCTTTGCTAGATTACCCCTATACTTCTTACCAGTGCAAAACTTGGGGCTTCTTCATGCTGAGGGCAATAGATGCAAATGCTTCAAATGTCAAACTCTTCATTACTGAGGTGCTTGAAAAGCCTCATTATTAAGAAACAAAACAGAAACACGCACATCCATTTTACTTATCTGTGTCATCAGTGACAGTTAAGATAGACAAACATGCTTCCCCTCTATTACTGGCATCATTCAAGCCATAAATCTTGAAGGAAAGCAAATGTAAATGAATACATGAAAATTATTGAAATTTGAACTGTGGCTCTAGCCTAACAAGCCGGCTGAACATGAGCCAGCTTACACCCAGCTGGCCAAGAAGGCCCATAGCATCCTGTCTTGTATCAGAAGTAGTGTGGCCAGCAGCACTAGGAAGGTGATTCCTGGAAGTATTTAAAAGATATGAAGACATTAGGAACATGCTTTAATGGTGGACTTGATAGTGTTAAGTTAACTTAATGATCTTAAAGGTCTTTCCCATCCTGAGCGACTCTATGATCCTGTGTATTGCAATATGATTCAGTACTAAATAATGCCAGGAAATGCTTAGCAATATCTTACTTTTTTTCCATGACATCTGTCACATTAAGATACCAGGTAGTGTACCCACTTCCCAAGAAGGACGAGACCCTTGTATCCAGCCTGCCTGCCCACCCTGGGCAGTCCCGCCAAGTTGGAGGGTGTTCGCCCAACCCATTCAGGGACCCTACGAGCAGCACCACGCTGACAGAGGTTAGGGAGTCCAGTCTACTCGCTTCCCAAGAAGGATAAGACCCTTGTAGCCGACCCTCCTGCCCTCCCTGGGCAGTCCCGCCAAGTTGGAGGGTGTTCACCCAACCTATTCGGGGACACTTTGACGAGCAGCACTTTTGGCCAAATCGCTTATAATCAGTTTCCGGAAACATATCAAGAAATTTATTACTCATGACAGGATACAGATTCGAGATAGCCAGTGACAGTGACTGACTGCAAAAACAGATTTCATTTGCAATAACCGATCGGTGATAATACTAAATAGCTAGCAAGATGTTAAATAAGTAAATGTGCATAACACAGAAATCTTACCCAATAGGCGTCCCTATGGGGGAGAGAAGAGAGATCCAGCCCGTCGACTGATCCCAGATGTTTCTGTGGGGGCTTCTTCCCAAATATCTCCCTTCTCTTTCACCAATTTATACTATTTTACTTTAGGTGGAGCTTGAGTTACTCTAGTCATACATAATCACCCTTGTCACGGTTGCCCCTTCTGGCAGTCTTGAGTCCTTTAGAAACTTGTTGATGCAAGTTCCTATCAGACATTCATCTTCTTGGGGGAGCAAGGTCCCTAATATTAAACAATGTGTTTCAGTTACCTATTCTATTCTGTGTTACAGTTTAACTAACAAAGACAGAACATTATCTGTTCCCTATTCTGAGTTAAGACAACACACAGTTTAACTATCAAGGACAGAACATATCTGTTCCCTATTCTAATTTATAACTAGCAAGAAAAGAACATACCTGCTCCCTATTCTATGTTAAGGCAATGCAGAATGTGAAGAAAACTCTCAACTCTTTCCTTGGTCCGTTACTATCAAGGTGTAATGAGCAAAGTTCTGCTACAGGACATGATTTCACCATCATTACTGAGACAGCAGTTGCCATCCACCTTTCCTGATGGCAACTATGCTATTGTCTTTATTCCTGATAACAGGGATGAGCTGTGGTACCTCTGTACCACTGTACTCCCCATTTCAAGGATATTGCACTGCATTCTTACAGACCTCGTCTGTTTCCCTGGGAGCAGCAGCTGTGTCTCACCTCAAGAACAGCAATTGCCAAAGCTGCTCTAGTATTACAGCCTCTGAGCTGAACTTTGCAAAGCCATATTTTCTCATTTTCCCCAATTTTGGTTATTTTCCTACAACATCCAATGCTCCTTGAAGTCTGAAACAGTGTCTGCATTATTTCCATAGAAGCTAAGAGAAATAACCTTCTAAGAAAATTCAAAGAGAGAGGGAAGGAATTTTCTGTTTTGTTTTTGATCTAAAACCTGAAAATAACTTGACTAAAACTGAGTCACTGAAAAGTACACATGTGGAACCTTCACAAACCATCTTCTATGTCGTGCACGTACAAAACTTGCTTGTATGTTATTAAACCCTTTAATTTCTTTCAATTTTCATTAGCAAAGCACTGTTTACAAGCTATTGGTCAAACTGTCATCTGCAACATGAAAAAATTCAACTGGTAAATGTACCAGCTGCACAAATATAGTACTACGGGATGAAAGTATTGTGAGTGAAGAACTGTTACTACACTCCCCACAGTCTCATTCTCACTTGTTTCTCAGGTATACATGTGTGCTTGGCTGGCAAGTCACTTGATTACGATGTGGGAAGTCTAAGTTCAAAGTTAGACTTGCATCTCTGTTTTCCCTTTGTAGATTTTTTTCTTCTCTACTAGTCTTTTTCTTGTTTCTACTTTTTTCTTGTTTTTTTGAAACAAAACATTATACCTTTTTATTTCAAACAAACTTTTTAATTTCAAATTCTGCTGTACATTTCCCCCTCAGAGGATTAGAAGATGGCTGAAATAACTTGAAAACAAAGCCAAATATTAAGCTGAATTTTTGTTGTCGGTTTCTCAACTGAATAAAAAACCATCCAAGGTTCACACAATTCTACTTGAAAAGCTTCTGCAGTGAGTGTACAGATGCATATGAATAAGCATAACCTGATGCAGTAAACATTTAACTTCCCAGATGAAATGCCTATAGCATTTTGGTTAATGGTAGTTAGCTTGTTGTGCTTGTGCTCTGTCAAGGTCTTCTGAGATCTTGTGTCATGCTTTTCATTTACTCCACCTGGGTTCATGACTTACTTTCCAATTATGCTGTCATTTACACTGCTTTTTTCTGCGTAGCTGCTTGTCAGTGAAACCATTTGTGTCCATGGGGAAACACATTTATTCTTTTCTTGAAATGCGTCCCGTTTTATGCTTCAGCACTTGAAATCTGATGTGGTTTCAGTTTATTTTTTCAGGAGTGTTTTAGGTTGCAGTGGTTTATTATTTATTTTGTTGCCTCTTGTGTTTCACATGCTCATAGCAAATCAGTTCTTTCTCATAACTTTTATTTTGATGTTTATTCAGGATTTCTATTGCAATGGAGGAGTTAGAGGATGCTAAACTTTTTTTACAGTGCATATCCTAAGTACATATTCCTTAAAGAGAGTATTCCTACTACAGTACTAATGCCTGGATTTGTGAGGTGTGCTTGAAAAAGTAGTTTTTATAATCACATCTACTATAAGCAACCTCTATCTGATGCTTCAGCTGAGCTAACAGGGGGCAGGAATAGTCAGGATACTATTGAAGAAAGTATAGGACAAAATAGCTTGGGAAATGCAACATTGTGTTATTGCGAGTCTCACTGTACTGAGGGCCAGGGAGATGTATATTCCATCTAATACACAAGCTAAACAAGTAAGATGAAAATGCATCAGTGCTATACGGTAAACTTACAAAAAAAAATAAATAATAATATGATCGAACTCTTCAAAGAGTCTATGCTGGGTAAAATAAGGGAAGTTAATGAAAAATTTGAACTGGCCACATTAATTTACTATATTTTTGCATTCACAGACTCAACTACTTTTAGTATCACAACCCCTCAATTCCTTTAAGGGGATGTTTCTGCTGCTCCTTTGTTTTTGAGCTTTTCATGGAATATATTATTGATAATTACTTTTATATGGGAAATGCAGCTCCCTTGTAAACATCAAAACTAACTGCATGAAATGAAACAACAGCAGGATGTCCAGGAATAAACCTTTGATTGAAAGTATAACAAAAAAAATATTTCCTTTAACATCTTTATTGTTTACTTCTAATGTTCTCTGTCTTTCTAACTTGATTTTAATCTGCTTTCCAGGTTTGATCTCACACAGTAGAATATGTGGAGACAGTTAGGACAGAACCCTGGTCCCTTTTCATACTTGATAAATGGTGCTCAAGCTTGATCCATCTTCTACTGGACAGTACAGTCCACTGATTTCAGCAGGTAGTTGGGTGAGTCTGCTAGTGAGCTGTCATATCAGCCACACGGCTACTGATTTATTGTTACTTTTTACCCTTTTTTTTCTCAGATAAAGCTTAGACTGTACATCATAATACATCCTAGTCTGGATGCGTTAGCTAAAGAGCGTTTGCAGCAGTCAGTCACAGAAGTCCTTTGGCTTGGAAGCCACCCACAGGTATACCAGGCAGTTGGTGCCTTTGCAGGTTTCAGTGCAGGTTTCAGTGCAGGTTTCAGTGTCAGGTTTCAATGTTTAATTTGTATAGTTATTTAGATAACTCATGGAGCATCTGAGAATCCTGAACTCTTTATCCTTACAGCACCTCTGAGAGCTAGGGACTTGCTTTTGTCACTGTTTCACAGCTAGGGAGCTGAAATGCAGTGTTAACTGGCTTGCCCAAGGTCACGGAAGTAATCCACAGCACAGAAAGAAAATGGCTGGAGCTCTGACTGCTGTGTGATCCTCCCTTTACCAGATATAAAGCAAGAATAAGCCTGAATCTCAGATGGAGGTTTTCAGGATCCTTTGGCAGTGTGTTGTATTTCTAACTGTTCTATTAGCTAAAGTTTTTCCTTTACACTTAACCTAGATGTTCTCTGCTGCAGCATAAGCCCATTAGTTCTTGTTCTGTCCTCATTGACTAGTGAGAATAATTTGTCCCTATCCTCTTTATAGCAATTCTATGTATTTGTAGACAGATCATGCCTCCCTTCAGTCTTCTTTTCCTTAGTTTGAATGTGACCAGCTCACTTAACCTTTTCCCATAGATCTTATTTTCCAAACATTTTATCATTTTTGTTGCTCTCCTCTGAACTTTTTCCAATTTATCTGCCTTTTTGAAAACGTTGTGACCAAAACTGAACGCAGACAACAGAGGCCTAATCGGTGTCAAGGAAAACAAAATAATTACCTTGCTTGTTTTACATGCAATACGTCTATTAACACTACTCAACATAGTATTTGTTTTCGTGAGAGTGTGCTCTTGTGAAATTGTATTTAGTTTTTCATTTACAGTAAATTTTCCCACATAGTATTGTTCTTGCTAGGATTATATAATTTTCTGTACCCACTAAGTCTTTAAATGTACTTCCCTTTTTTTTTCTCATTGCTGTTATTATTTGGTGTCTCTCACTAAACTGAATCAGAAGAAACCTTGTCACTACAGGTGGGTAGGGTCCACTCTGATTCTGGTGGACTGGAAGGGTGTGTGAGAGGGGATGAAGAGGAGAATTTTGGTGGAAATTTTTATTATTATAACTAATGCCAAAGAAACATTAAACATTGTTGGTTTATACTGAGGGATTTTTGGTGAGGTCAGCAATGGGTACATTTGATTACGCCATCCTACAATAGCCACTGTAGACTTGTCTTTATTAAATCACATTTTACTTATTTCAGTAAAAATAATTCTTTAAATACATCAGGGTCATGTTATATTGTAAATGTGGCATTCAATACATATAAAATATTCCAAAAGACATAGTCTTTGCCTGGTTTTGATTGCTGTGTTAAATGAAGTTGTGTCATACATTTTTGTACTATTAACTTTTGGTTAATCATTGCACACATGCAAGTCCCCAGTTTCCTAATCAATTGTGTACTTGTATGGTGTGCCAGTCCATATCATGCAGCCTTGATAGTTATTGCATGAATTAATAGTTCCCCCTGGTGACAGCTGGTATACAGTTATTTCCATTTTTCAGCATGTAACCAGATTTTAATTATTTAGATATGCTACTTTATTTACTCAAAATATGGAACTACTATATTTCAGTTATTAACCTAAATACAAAAGAATAGCCTGCCCAGTGCTGAATGTAAAAATCCTGAGTCTTCTTTTCAGCTATTGCAAAAAGGTCTCTGCCAGATCATAGCAAACTAAGCTCCAAGAGAGCTGCTGAGTAGTTGCAAACCAAACCTGTTTGAGTGACATATTTGCTTCCATTGTTCTTGACAGGCCACAGTCTCAGACAGTTTCTAATCACACTGCACTTCAACATGATGAACTTTAAGTCAGAGTAAAGGGAGAAAGCAGTTCGTTAAGAACTTTAAATCAAAACAATCCATATCACACTTCAGTTGAATTAGCATTCTTTTGTTTGAGGCTGCTACCTGCCGTGCATCTATCTGGGCATCCATCAAAAGAGAGTGTGTAACTTTGTTAATTATATTCTGGTAATTGCATACTCACCTTTAACACCTGAGAGGAAATAGAGAAATAATGTTTCTTTTGTCTCAAGTTAAAGTCTGCATTGTCATTATCTTCTGCTGTCTCCAGTAATTACATTGTGTTTTAGTATTTTGCAAACTGTGCACACAGTGTGCTTTATTTGTAAAGTTGGATCTGGTATTAAGGAAAAGCAGTTAGAGTATTTGCAGAGATCCAGATGATGAGACCCACACAAGACTGATTTAGATACCATTTTAAGTAATTTATGATGTAAGAAAGGAAGGCCCATAACAGGGCATTGACTTGGGGCCCCTCACTGGCATTGTGCCAGCTTTGCCCTGAGTCCGTTTTATTCCTTTTTATCCCTATCATTGGCTTCAGTACCCAGTGTGGTAACCTGCAGTTGCCTGGACTGATCAAGGCTGCAGGAAGTAGTGCATCATTGTTTAACTGGAGCTTGACAAGTGTATGCCATCACAGCCTCTGGTTACTGCAGTGCAGCCGCTCCAGGGTGTAAATGGAGGAAACACAAGGCAAGATGCTGTGCCTGTTTCTTCTGTGTATAATTTACTGTTCAACTTAAACTCTGAACCTGTTTAATGGCCCTAGCAACAGAGTTTCTAGGCCAACAACTAAATCAGCTGCAGTGCTCTGCGTTTGCAGACAGGTCTCATGATTTACAAAATTTAATAAGCTGCCCCCTCACAAGGTTTTTTTTTTTAAGACATAGCTTTTATAATAGTTGCCAAGAAGGTTGTCAAAGGCACAAATACACGCTGGTATAGTGAAACTTCAGTGAGTTCTGTTGATTTTTTTTTAATTGTTTGTGGGTTTTTTGTTCGTTTAATTTCGTGTGTGTGTGTATGTGTGAAAAAGCACATAAACAGCCTCTAAGAACTCTTAATTCTTTAACACTGAATGAATTCTGGAGAGGTCTGGTGGCTGGCCATGATAATTCATTAGTGACTTTTCCAGCGTCGCTCTATGGCAGTGATATTTCTTGGGTGGCAGTGCGGTGAGCAGCTAGCAGCTGGAGGGCAGGCACAGGGAGAGAGGACTTACACTGTCTCATTTGTAGCCTACTTCTTTTCAAATGAGGGTTACATGGAGACAAAGCTTCTTGTTTCACCCGGAAGTGCCTTTTCAATGCTAGGATCCCTCTACAGTTTTAAGCTAAAAGTCTTTTTTTAGCAAATTGATTTCTAGTCAAAGTATCATGACAAGTTATATGTCCTTTATTTAAAAAGATTGACATACATCAAGCACCCAAGGTGACTTTTAAAGTTGGCAGACTTTATTTATATAGGCTAATTAACCATACTTCTCAATTGAATGTTGCTGTTTGGAAGAAGGAAAGAAAAGTAAATTTTAATTTCTCACTCAAATTTGGACTTTGTGAATATAATGACAGAAAATTCTTTAAGAACTGCAGTATTTTATAAAGGTGTGAAAATCTTTAAACAGTTTATCCACTGAATATGCCATCAAATATTATTGGAGATTATTAAAACAGCCTGTCATATTTACAGACTCAGTGTTGAGCTTCAGAGCTCTTTGCTCTCTCATTCTGCCTCCATTTCTGTTTCTTTCTCTCAGTTGTTGCCTAAGTTTTACAGCACAATTTTCCAAAATTTAGTGATCAGTATTTGCACCCAGAAATGGACTCTCTGTTTACAGTACAACTTCTTAGTGTGATACTTGCTAACTCCATATCAAATATTTGCTAAAAAGTAAAAGGAGTAAAAATACTTAGATGCAATTCTTCTGCTCTGTTTGGTTGTAAGACAATTACATTATTTAAGGAAACTTTCATCTAATAAAGCAGTAGTCTCCTTGGATTTAAACGGTCTGGAAAGTAATTCTCTCCAAATAAAGATGTGAAGATGGGCAAAATAACGAATGTATTTCTTAATTGAAATTTGGATTAAAAAACCAAATAAATTCTCAGTTGAAATTATTTGTATTTTGACAAAACCCACATGCTTTATAGTCCTCATTTTCCTGAACTCCTTACTGTTTTTTATGCTTGTGTTGTTCAGTGTAGTTATTACCCAAGCCTATGTTGCCTGTGTATTGTAAACCATCAAAATGTGAGAAAAAGACATGTCCTTATGATTTTCTCTTAACATATTGAAAATTCTGATTGTCCACTTGAACTTGAGAAAGTACAGGAAAATGCGGTTTGCTTTTTCAATAACTTCAAGACATCAGACTCCTCATGGAGGTAACCCAGAGGCACTCATCTTCCGTTAAAGGGTACTTTTCCTGTGGAGGCTACTTGTGTTTTGGCGTCTGTCATTGTTTAAAACTTAATCATTCTTCCTCTTTAAGACAGTTTTCCTAGTGCAAAAATAACCAGTCATTGCAAGTCTTTGAATCAGTTTGTTTCCTGTGTCCTGTTTCCTGTCTTCCATTGTTCCATCCCTTCTCTTCCTCACACCCACCTCCTCCAGCTTTCCCCATTACATGAATCATTTTCATGTAAATTATTCCTACTGTTTTTCCACTCAGCCTAACCCTGAGGGAATACTACGCCTATTAGAAATATACACATCTTACAGAGCTGTTTGGGAAGAATGGCTTAAATGTGGTGATAAATATGAGAATGTAGGTATGTTTTTACCACAATGTACCTGCAGTATTTTCTTTCCATTGTAGGGAATTTTCAGGGATGCATGACAAACCAAATTGCAATCACTGGCTTTTTTTTTTTTTTTTTTTTTTTTTATTTATGCATTTTAAATGATAAGTGGTGGTATTATTGTTGCTATTAATATTATTAGGAGAAACAGCTTTTCTCATCCTTCTATGCAATTTCAGTAACAAAGCAAAAGTGTTTTGTTTCTACAGCAGAAGAACTTCACTGTTTATGTTACTATTTTACTGTTTAGCATTATAAATACACAATATACAGCTTTTAAGGTCAAGCAGAGAAGGAAGGTTTTCTTTTCCAAACATCTGTCAACAACCACATGGAAGTGAAGACAGTGGTAGCATAATTTAACATGCTTTCATTCAGTGAAAGATGTTCTTTGGACACTGTGTCATGACATGTACTTTATATAAAGCTTTTCTCAGGTGCTTTATCTTACACTATAGCTTTGCTTCTCTTACTCTAATATTTTTCAGTTTCATTATTTTTTTGAGGCTACAAATATGTCAGAAAAGGCCCATAAGCATTATTTATTCTTCTGGCAATCAGGGCTCATTGTGATAAGAATGAGCAGTTGCCACTCTGCAGATGACAGAACTAGTTCCAGTTTTTGGTGAACCTAGAGGTCATTGATGACTGTGCTGAAACACAAGTAGCCAGAGATTAAGCAGCAGGCATAGCTGTGGTGAGACCTGTCGATTGGACGCATGTCCTTTTCCAGCAGGGGCTGCTGCAGAGCGGTAATAACCGCACATCCCCAAGGGACTTGAAAATTATTTTCAATTCTCTCCTCCTTTCCCCCCATTTGCATTTAATGCAAGCATATCGTGGAGCTGCTGGTTTTGTTGAGTCATATAAAGGAGAAAGTCACTGAACAGTATTAAATCTGGACTAAGACAATATGAATGCTCTTGGATCCTTCAGTGAAATACATGTAAGCTGTATTCCTCTCAGGAATTACTTATTGGATAAGAAAGACATGGAAATATAAGGTGTAAAGCCATAAAATCCTATTCATTGCAAAACATCACAACTGAAAGGGAACAAAGTGCTGTGAGAAAAGTGGGCTTTAAGTTTAGCATAACCATAGCCACAGTAACCATAGCCTTTATCATGCGCAGGATTCAAAGCCTTAACTTTGTCACCTGGTCAACACAATGGGGAGCCCAGGTATCTGGTGGAAACCAGAAGTATTCTGAAGCCAAAATGCTGTCAGCTAATGTAATAGTCTGTAAAGACACAAAGTTTATAAGGAGTGACCCCTTAGACTAGACTACAAAGAGAAACAAAAAAACCCAGAAGGTGTACTTCCAGTCACAAAGTCCACTGAACAGGTTAAACATATGTTTTTTCCAGCTTTACTGAAAGATACAAGATACATGGCTTCTGATTAGCCTTGATTAAGAACTACCTCTTCTCAGATAAGGACTTTATAGTTAGATTACAATATCTGGGTTAGCCTCTGTAAATTGTCTTTGTAAAAGTAAACATCCCCAGAGAGGAATTCATCGCCTCCTAAAGGAGACTTTTAAGGTAGCTCAGGTGAACTACCTCTGGAGACCTTTTCTCAGCTTTAACTGTAAAGAAAGCTGGCTAAAACTTACATGTTTACATTTTGAATGCTATGATGCTATGTATCTCCATTCTTGTGTCTTTTACATGCTTAGACCACCACAGCTGCACTATTGTTGCCTAGTATTTTATTATAAATTACGTATTTTAAATGATTTTATGGATCTCAAAAGCCTGTTTCTGCTGTCTGCTTATACTGCAGATTTCATATACAACAGTTTGGTTAGAATGCCAATGAAAAAATTGTATTATTATGTTCCATATTGCTACTTGTTTCTGAAAGAAAATAATGGATTGCAGTGCCAAAATACCCTACCTACTGATGTAGAAAATTGTGAGATATCACCACCATACAAATGGTAGTACAAGCACAAACCCAAATTAAGAAATAAAAAATAGCTTGTGAGGTAAAGAAGGCTCGAATTTTTCTGTTGAGACACGATGGTATAACTAGCTCTCTGTAAGAAATAGGACTTCTCTTGAATTGAAAATAACAAATACATTTATCCTTGAATTAAAATAAAAAAAAAAGCAGAACAGTAGCGAGAAAACTTTCTGGTTTCAGACCTGAATGAGAACTCTGTGCAGATAAACTTGTAGTAAAAACATATATGGTATGCACAGCAATTGAGGCATGGGGCATCAGCTTAGATATAATGATAAATATAAGAAAGTAAATTGAAGAAATTGTTGCATTTGTCTTTATATAACTACTTTCCTGTGTATTATTGCTTAGGCTTAGGACATCCAGGCTTATCTGTCACTGACTTTAATTCTTTCACCAACCTGTTAAAAAAAAAAAGAATCTTTTCCTGTTCAGGCCTGGTCCAATACAGTTTTCCTACTGCTAATAATACTTCCCAACTGTATTTCTAATACTGTTCTCATCTGTTATTTTTTTTGATGATTCATAATTTAATTTAAATAAGAGGCTGTTTAATTATTGCATAAGGTTTTTCTTTTTACATTTCAGGCTGAAAAATTTTCACATGCACGATGTGATTGTCTTTGGCAACCTAAAGGACTCAGTTCTGATATTTAACTGAAATTTACTCTCCTAGAGACTGTCAACTTTATCCCCTGTTTCCAATCATGGACTGGCTGGCTACAGCCTGTAAAGCAAGGTCTGATTTCTTATAGTATCTGCATATCTAATCAGGTAAAGAAGTGTCAGATTTTTAATTTTCTTTTTAATCAGATGTGACTTCAATCTAAACTGACTTCAGTGTCTTGGCTGTAAATTGTAAATAAAAATTTGTGTGGAAGCATGTAATTTTACATTACTTTTACTTTTCTAATTTAGATACTGTGGTGGATGAAATTTATGCCCTGAAAGAGAGAAAATTTCCTGAATGGTCTGTAGCTCCGTGCCTGTGGATCTCACTTGACTGTGGAAGAGTCAGCTGCAGGCCTCTGATGTAGGTTTGTTTTTTCAGTTTCTCTTGTAAAGATTGTTTGAGTGAATAATGAAGTATTCAGGGAACCATACTGCTCCAGATTTAACCCTTTTTTATTTTAGACACTTAACCAAAATGCCTATACTAGCATTTTTTATTTAATGGCCCCTTTTTTCATAATGTTTCTCCAACAGAATATTCAGTTCTCTTAAAATCCAAATTTCATTTTGAAGATCACCTGCTCATCATTG
Organism: Psittacus erithacus; assembly: GCA_009867235.2. Classification (NCBI taxonomy): domain Eukaryota; kingdom Metazoa; phylum Chordata; class Aves; order Psittaciformes; family Psittacidae; genus Psittacus; species Psittacus erithacus. Next base: position 4,538 of record WYDI02024695.1, on the reverse strand, counting down.
AATAGATTGGATTTGTGCTTACATTATAAAAGTTGGACATATCTGCAAAGCGTACAACCTGGTATCAGAAGATTGCCTATTCTGTGATTTTTTATTTAAGTCCCAGTTCCTTTCTAAAGCACAGCAAAAAGTAAGTAGTTTAACATCAGCATTTTTCATAAAAACTTACTTTTTAGACTTCTCAACTGTTTATGTTGAGTTGTGTACTGTTATTTAGTTTCCTAGCCATCTACACAAGATTGGAAGCAATGAAAAGCACAATTTCTGATATGTTTTTTTATTACAGTATGCAAGAAAAGCTTTTTAAAGAGCACTCATCTTTTATTTATGTTACCAAAAAGGTAGCCAGATTTGCTGAGCTTTGGGAAAAAAAATCTCTACATACTACAGCTGTGGACAAAAAGGTATGAGGGTCACCCACTCACTTCATAATATGAATTGTAATATATTATAGTAGAGACTTAATAAGTCTGTACTAGTTAGATCAATGTTTGATTTGATACTTTAGTTTTGTCACTGAATTCGCTGGGATGAGGATTGTACCTATCATCTTCTGTTATACCTGAATCAAAACAGTTCATCTTCAATGCTTGATGATGCGGAAATATTCAGCCTCAGGATACAGGGACCTTTCTTCCAGCATATAGCTTACAAATCTTTAGTAGAGGTGGTGGTTAAACATCCTATAGTCTTTCACATGTTAGACAAGCATGCTCTTAACTTTTTCAGATGTCATCTTCCTTGGAGGAGGTTCCTGAAAAAAACATTGATACAAAAGACGTTAAAAAAGATCAATGACAAAATGTCACTGAGAATTGAACTTGTGTAAAGATCCTTTGAATGACAGAATATAAAGTGAAAGAGATGCTGTCACTCCGTTTTTATCTTTTTGATCCCTTGTTCAAGACTGGCATAGGCCTGTAGCAGAGCTTAAACTGTAACACTGGTACAAGAGCAGCTATTGACTTTGGCATTATTAAGAGCCTAATACCATTTATTGAAGTAGGGTTTTGCTGATTTTTAACACTGACTACATTTCTGTAAGGGCAGGACTAGTAAAGGTTTCATTTATATTTCTCAAGAACTTCTCCTAATTCTCAAAAAAGAACAACAAAAACAAAATAATAATAAAAAAAAAACCCTCCATGAAAAAATAAAACCAAAAATCTCACCCCACAACTGTGCAAAGAGTATACATGGGAGCTCATAAGAGACATGACAGAGGAGCGGAAAGCATCTTCTCATTTTCTAGTTTATTTCCATAACATGACTGGAAAAAGTACAGATAGATAATGCTAATTCACCTTCTGATGCATGGAGATATTCTTAATATCACACTGCCTGTGAATATAAAATATAAAAAAAATATTCTATTTTAAAAATTCCTGGATTTTATTATTTTGCAAAACAATTAAAAAGAAAAGGGATTGATTACTGAATATATAGATTGGTCATTTCAAAGAGTTACTTTGGTCTGTGTTCTATGGTTATAAATTATGCTTATGATTTGATTTCTAGGTCAGCTTCAAGTCAGTGGCAATGCTCATGTGTTAACATGAATCCATATCTGAAGTTCAGGAAAAACAAGCTGTCAGCTTATGAGTTGCAAGATTTATTCCTTTATCTCTTAACTGAAACTAGTGTGAAGTAAACACATCATGGTGGTCTTTGTATTGTACAAGCTTTGCCTTGTACAGGGATGAATTCCAAAGCTGTGTGGGGAAACCCAGAAAAATTTTGAACTTCTTTTCCTAACCTTGCCCTGGTTTGAAATGAAATTTCCAACTCTGTATTTGTGAACAGAAAGAATAAACATGAGATACTTTCCTGCCACATTTTTCTGTGAATTGTCTTCAGTCCACTTCCAATTTTATGCACCTGAAGCATCCCTGCTTGAGAAGCAGCAAAGCAGAAGTCTCTCCCCATAGAGGTACAGCTTTCCAAACTGTGGCTATATGTCTGCTTGTAGTGCATTGGAGTGGAAGCCAGTGACTTGTGATATACAAGAAATGCCACATACAGATTGAATGATTAAATGTGCAGTAGCTATGAGAAGCCCTGTAAGACATGAGTGATCCTTTAAAAAATCTGTTTGATTAATTTTCTGCTCGGTACTGGGTTTACCATTTCTATTTATCTTCTAGGCTTCATAACACTAGATTATAAAATGCAGTGATAAGGATAAAGACTGGAATAACATGAACTTGACTGAAAAAATGAAAACTTCTGATTTTTTGTCATGTGTCTTAAGTATTTCCTCTTTCTGACCAAATTTAGTGTGGGAAAACACATATATTCCAAGGATAGTGCATTTTTAAAGTATATATTTCTCTATATAAAAGCAAAAGTAAAAGTAACATAGGCAGTAGTCTATGCAGACACACATACGCCCAAAGATGCATATTATATTCCACTCTGTAGTTCGTACATGTGTACTGTATAAAGCACAACTGAAAATCACCAGTCACTTAAAATGTCATAGTCTGGAGTATGCCTGAGTTGTGCTGTCAGAATGTGAAATGAATCCAAATAATAGGTGCTATTACTGTAGCATGAAACTGTTAGTTAAAGTTCACAGTGCTTTACTAGATCATTTAAACCTTTATTAGAAAAAAACCAAAAAAGAAATATTGAATGTTTGAATGTTCTTCTTTTCATCCTTAATTTGAGCAGGGGCTCTAAGTTTAACCAAAAACTGGAAATAAGTCTGGAAGTAAGTTCTACTACCTTCTTCCTGGTTCAAGTTCCAAAGAATAGAATGTAAAACTCCCTGTGCATGGTGCTAACTATTATCACAAGGGCGTCCAACCTGACTTGAGGTGGATTGACATGTCATTATTCCTCCCATTCTTGCCTTTTTTTTAATGATCTGCACCTGAGCTCCTGTGTATATCTTGTGACACTTATTAGCAACCTACAGGTCTGAGAAAACCTTTGTTTATCCATCTCTCATCTGTGAAAATGTTAACAAGACAAGACGTGCAGCAGTGTCTGGTGCCAGCTGAAGGTCATGGATAAAGTGAAGTGTCTGACATCTATCTCTTGCAGTGGGCATTGCACTGTTTCGCTGGAAGCAGCAGGCTGAGACTTCTCACACCATTAATATCAATGGGACCTGAGTACATGCTACCTGCATTTGTTCCTCAGTTCCAGGAATGGAAGTGAGGATCTATTAACACAACTCATTCACATCCTAGATAAGAATGTTGAAATACTTCCACATGGCAGATGAACAAAAGAAGTCATTAGGGTTATTCTTGTCCACATGCACTCAAGTGCCTGATGGCAACTGCCCCTGCTATTTTCAAAAGAAGAGTGAGAGACTCCAGGCTAGTGATTTACTGAATTTCAGTCAACCCAGATTCATCTTTTCATCTTATTTTAATTTTGTAATGTACTGCTTCAGCATGAGTAAGTCTCGTTGACTAAAACCATTGCTGTGATTTCCTATCCTGCAGTATTTTCATGGTAGGCTAGTATTAATGGCATTTGTATTTTGGAAAATTGGCATGCTGCTTCGATTAGAAGTTTTTAGGATGGAATAGATGCCTCACACCCAATACAGTTTTAAAAAAGCTTTCTTCTCCCTTTTTGTGTCTATCAGTGAATGGCCGTGAGTGAACATATGCGCTAACCTGTGAATATTCATATGTGTGAAATACCCATGGAGACAGATAGAAACCAAAATAATGATATAAATATCATATAACATGTATCTTTATGTATGCATTAGAGAACAGAAAATGGTCTTTACTGAAATACACATGAAACAGTTTTTCAGGGGTACATTCAAAAATGATATCTCCTTGCACTTTCTGTCTCTCTCTCCCTTTCCCTTCCTAATCCCCTTCGCTATCCCATTCTAGTTCTTCTTCTCCCCTGCATCTTCCCCTCGTTTCCCCCTCCCACCTCTCCTTTCTCCTTCCTTCCCTCTCTCCCCTTCTACTCCTTCTCCCCCTCTACTCTCAGTTTTCCTTCCCTTTTCCTGAGTCCCTCTCTCCCTCTCTTCCATTCTTCTTTTCTTAGAATCATAGAATAGTAAGGGCTGGAAAGGATCTTAAGATCATCTAGTTCCAACCCTCCTGCCATGGGCAGAGACATCTCACACTAAACCATGTCACCCAAGGCTCTGTCCAGCCTGGTCTTGAACACCACCAGGGATGGGGCATTCACAACTTCCTTGAGCAACCCATTCCAGGACCTCACCACCTTCACAGTAAAAAACTTCCTCCTAATATCCAACCTAAACTTCCCCTGTTTGAGTTTTAACCCACTATCCCTTGTCCTATCACTATAGTCGCTAATGAAGAGTCACTCCTCAGCATCCCTATAGGCCCCCTTCAGATACTGGAAGGCTGCTATGAAGTCTCCACGCAGCCTTCTCTTCTCCAGGCTCAACAGCCCCAACTTTCTCAGCCTGTCTTCACATGGGAAGTGTTCCAGCACCCTGATCATCCTCGAGGCCCTCCTCTGGACTTGTTCCAACAGTTCCATGTCCTTTTTATGTTGAGGACACCAGAACTGCACACAATACTCCA
>WYDI02024694.1:0-26585 GCA_009867235.2 Psittacus erithacus | reverse complement strand
AGGGAAGGGAAGGGAAGGGAAGGGAAGGGAAGGGAAGGCAAGGCAAGGGAAGGCAAGGGAAGGCAAGGGAAGGCAAGGGAAGGCAAGGGAAGGCAAGGGAAGGCAAGGCAAGGCAAGGCAAGGCAAGGCAAGGCAAGGCAAGGAAAGGCAAGACAGAGAAAAAATGCTTCCTTTTCAGGCTTAACTAGTGACAGATGCTGCTAAAGCTCCAGTGTGTACCAACTGGACATGGTGAAGATTCATGTAGAAAGCAAGAACCCAATGAGGACAAATTACCTATAGAAAATAACTGACACATGAAGCCTTGTTTGTTTTCACAAAGGGTGACCCAGCAAATGTTCTTTCAATTAAAACACAAAAATAAAGCAAGCACACTGTAAATCTTCAGAATCTCTTATTTTCTCATCAGGAAATACAACTGTTTTTATGAACTGTGACTCTGTTATGACAGTCACATAACTCCTGGCCTACAGTTAAGCCACTCATGGGAACCATAGTCAAATTTCCTCCAGTGGGGATAAATGAGTGCTTGCCTTAGAGCAAGTATAACCAGCCACATCCTTGGATTTTCTCTGATTTCCTTTGCATATCTTTCTGTGTCAATGTCATGTCTCTATAATGATTCCTCAGGACTGACTGTGCACAGAGTTGAGGCTAAACTGAATACCAGCAGTTTCTCTGGTGATTTCCCAAATTTTCTTTCCAATTGTTTGATACAGCATGACCCAATAAGGAACTCTTCCACTAATAGATGTTTCTTGAACTTTGTCGTAATTGCAGCATCAGTGGGCATATAGGACTGAATTCACCGTGTATAGCTTTATGGTTTTTAAGACCATTGCTTTCAAACTGACTATTTTAGATTTATCTTATAAGCAGTGGCAAAGGACAGTTACTTAAGAGTATTTTCAGATAGCATCAGATCTCATCAGTTAAGGACCTGAAACACTATCATAAAGATCATAATCCAAGTCACAATCACATGTATGTCTTTATTACATATAAAAATGCATATACTAATTTAAAAAGGAGGTATTTGTTCCATGCTTTCTGTATGCAGAAGGATGGCAAACAAAGTAATTTCCCAAAGGTAATTTTATAAAATCCTCAAATCACATGGTAAAATAATTTTTGTCCTAATTCTTTCCATGTGCATAAACTAATGTCTTCCCAAGTCTGAATACACAGGTATATATTTAGTAGAAAATATAGTGAGCTAACAATAGGCATAGAGTTATCCAGTTTGTTAATAATATATTACAATTTTGAATAATTTTTTCAGATTAAAAAAAAGAAAAAAGGAAACAATATATAAATAAAGCACACTAATCATATCTGGACTTTAAACAAGAACAAAATGCTCAATATTTCAATTTTTTTTTACTGTTAGGATAATGTTTTTGAAAAAAACAACAAAGCAGAGCAAAACAAATCAAAGCAAACACAAAAACAAACAAACCCATAGCATTTTTTTTTTACCTGTTTCTAGCTGTTGTGTTACAGTGTGACATGATAATGTCTTGTTGAGTTTCCTGGTTCATGCTGAGTATATCTGCAGTTCAAAGTTGTCTGCAGCAAAGCATCCCTGGGATTGAGTTGTGGTATCACAGAATTCAGAATTGTGCATAGTGTATGTCATTCCTGTATTTTATGCCATACCCCTGTCACCTTGAAAGAGGTGGTTCTGGAAAAAAAACCAAATAACAAAAGCTGTAGCATTTTATCACTATGTACTATTAAATAACTGTAATGATGTACTTCAGTTCTTTACACCTCTATGTATCAATATGAGCAAACATCCATTCCTTGGGGGTTTCTGCTTCTCTGCAACAGTGCTATGGATTGTGATACATGATTTTCTGGAAAGACATACCTTGAAATGAAATGTTTCAATTACCTGAAAATTTACAGGACTAAGAAGGTTAGTATGACTAAGGATGGAGTAAGTATTTTTTCAGAATCCCTGCATCAGTTTGCTGAACAGTCATACCACCTAGCTTTGTGGAATAATTTACTAGGACTTGACTTTGTATTTTATTATCTCTGAAAAGAATAAATGTGATTGCATAACCCACTTTTTACTGTGTGCTGCAGGTCTCCTCTGCCGAATCCTATTTTGAAGGCCTGGAAGAAAATTGTTGCCTTTCAGTGCAACAGTGATGAGATTGTGCCTCAGAAGTGCTGGCCAAGAAAATTCCTTTTAATTTCAGTTCTTGTGGGGAATAGCAACATGTTATTTTTTCTAATAACCTCTGCTTTAAAGTAATGGAAGATGAAGACTAAATATTTTTTTTATCAAAATGTCAAATCCCAACCTATACAGTTAAAGGTCTGATTTTCTGGTCTCAGAAATGTTTAAATCAGGTACCTGTGAGAAAATAAAACACCTATCTAGTTAACTGCAAGAGCCAGAATGTTTTTACATAGAACTGACTTTGACCAGGACAGTAGACAATGTTCTTTTGGAATTCTTGACTGTCATGGTTTAAGCCCTGCAATGCAGCCTGCTCACTCACTCCCCCTCTTCCTCCCTCACCTCCCTGAAGGATGGGGAGGACAATTGAAAGAATACAACTCCCACAGGTTGAGATAAGAACAGTCCAGTAACTAAGGTATAACACAAATCACTACTGCTACCACCAATAATAATAATGATAAAGGAAATAACAGCAGAAGAGAATACAATGGCTCACCACAAACCGCTACTCAGCCACACCCCAGCAGAGGTCTCCAGCCCTTCCAGGTAACTGCCCCCAGTTACATCCTGGACATGACGTGCTGTGGTATGGAATACCCCTTTGGCTAGTTTGGGTCAGGTGTCCTGTCTGCTTCCTCCCGGCTTCCCCTCCTCCCTAGCAGAGCATGAGACTCAGAAAGGCCTTGGTCAGAGTAAACATTACTGAGCAGTAAAGAAAACATTGGTGTTATCAGCACTGTTTCCAGGCCGAAAGTCAAAAAAACAGTGCTGCACCAGCTACTAAGAAGAAGAAAAATGACTGCTACTGCTGAACCCAGCACAGTGACACTGAACAGTTAAACCAATTTAAAGTAAAAATTATACAGCTTAGTTGTACTGCAGGAAGATAGATACATTTTGATATACATCTAATATACACCTATATTCTTTGCAAGGAAATTATGCTCAATTTTTTCACCTACTTCTCCATTTTTTTTTTTCCTAATATAGAAGGAAAAAATAGTTCACAAGGAAGAAAAAAGAAAAAAAAAGCATCCGTGTTCTCACAGAATGCATCTTTGACTGTTCTCACCTTCTGCCAGTCTCACAGGCAGGAACAAGAATTTTCAAAGCATTTAGACCCACAAATATACATTTGCACTCCAGCTATGCTTCCGAGTTGTTCATACTTGCACTATTTTTACATCAATGCCCATTTTTTGCATAGATTAGAGACTTTGAGATGATCAGATCTAAGACTCCCCTTTAACACTTCAAGTTTAAAGTAAAGAGTCTAGACTTTTCTGTAGCTGGTAAAAAAAAAAAAAAAAAGGAAAGAAAAAAAGAAAATCCTCTTATGTCTTCTATTGCATCAATCACTGCTGTTCTTTACTAGCTATTCCCTTCAGAATACTTTGAAATGAGATCTGTCTTTGGATTGTCCTACCTGCCACAGTTCAAATACCTTTCTAAAGATTGGCAATAAAAAGCTCTGAGTGCAAACCTGGCAGAACAAGGAGTCATTAGGCCGCTTAGAGACTGAGAAGGTGGTGATTACATAAGAATTTATATAGATAGATGAAAGGTTTGGAAAAACATGGTATGTTAGCAGAACTGTAGGGATTTATCCCTGCATGCAAATAACTTTAAATTTAGAAATCTTGTGTACGTGAAAGAGTGAAAGTGTGACTAGAGTCATATACGGTAGAGATTTGTCAGTCAACAAGAAATTGCATTTTTGTATGTATACCTGCCATACATCTGCATATGTAGTTACTTAAAATGCCTGTAAAAATGTTGATTTCTATCTATTCAGAGAGAGAGGCCTCCAGGTAGTAAGGTAATAAACCTTCATCCGATAATTATTCTAAATATTAGGTAATAGTTGACATACTATCAGGACTTGGAATTACTAGATAAGTATTTATAGCATTTTGTTGGTGAGGTGTATGAGTTCTGAAGGCTTTTCAAAACTTTCTATGATTTTTAATTGAGCTTCACTTGAAGAATTTCTAGAAAATCAGACAAATCCTGCTGTTCTTAGACAGTGGAAGCACTTCCTTATTTTTCTAAGATATTGACAGCATCAGACTACCTCCTCATGTCCAGCCTCAATTTAGCAATGATCTGAAAAGGGAATAGGGGCTTGTACCTTGGCTTTTCTGGACTTCCAGTGGAGAGAGGATAGTTCCCATGACTCAGCATGCTGCTGCTCTTTCTTGGCAATTTTTGCATTTCAGCATGCTTGACCCAGCTCATTAAGGTGTTGCATGGATGGACTGCTGGCTGGTGATCATTTTGGAAGCATTGTTCCTTCATAGTCTCACTTCTATAGTTAAACTTCACTTTATTTCAATAAAAAGATCAGCATCTTTAATCTAGAAATACATTTTCAAGACAATAGTTCAAAGCCCTACAAGCTACTATTGGGAAAATTTGTCATAAAAATCTTACATATTTATAATTGATATCTTTTTCAGAAGCATCAGAAGCATATTTCGCCCTACATCTTACCCTCAGTGACTCCTTTTCCAACAGCATCCTTATTCCTAATTTTATTAATCTAATTTTAGTAATCGGATTCCAGACTCACAGTTCCCAGAGTCCATCTACCTCTCAGTTAAGAAGTGTTCCCAGGTGAAACTAGCACAGCAAAGCTTGTGGAATCTGTAAACACAGTACTAAATTCCTTAATCATTATACACCAAAGTGGGCTGTCCTTACAACTTCCTTTTGTGTTTGTATGTCAGCAGCTGTTGAGGCCTTTTATTACTCTAAATCCATCAACTTGAAGGTCACATTTTTATAGACCGTTGATGTCACTGCATTTTGCATTTGGTGTAATGTGTGCTTGAAGATATAGTGAAGGCAAAAGGGCTTTCGGTTTCCTTGGGGAGTCCCATGCTATTATGACCATGACCAGTCAAATGAAGATTCACATGACATTTTCTTACAAAGACCTTTATCTGTGAGGTATAGATGTGGGCTGAATTGTATTCTGATACAATGTGTTTCTTATTTTCAGGTATTTTCATTTGTTCTGACAAGCAAAAAGCTACTTAACTTACAGCAAAGATAGTGCATCTTGTAGATATATGGTGGGGTTGTTTTTTGGGCTTTTTTTTTTATTTGTTGGGTTTTTGTTTGTTTTGTTGGTTTTTTGTGGGACTGTTTTGTTTTGGTTTGGTTTTATGTTTTTCTTTTTTTTTTCTGTTTTTTTCCAGAAAAATTCTGTGATGTGCTCTGCATTTTGACATGTGTAAAATAGTGTATTGCTTCTGTACGTATGTGTTGTTTCCGTGTTTAATTCTGAAAAAAGGAATAATTCCATAATATAAAAAGATAAAGAAACATCTCCAAATCCAAGTACATATTGTTCTCTGCTGCTGGTCACACCTGGCAAGGCAACAAAAGAAATCAGTACTTTTTACAAGGCAACAAAAGAAATCAGTACTTTTTACAAGACATCAATTTCTCTTTTTAGATGTAAAACCAAGCAAAAAGGAATACTGAAAAAGAAATACTTAAAATTAAAATGACTCCATGTGGTCATGTGGTGGGAGACATGGATTTAAGGGCAATATTCTAGGCATTGAAAAATATATGTAGAGAGGTGTATGGTAAGATAAATGAGAAAAGGAAAAAAAAAAAAAAGCATTGCTATTGAGATTCCATGCAGACACTTGATCTTTTTGGATGGTATGAAATTTTTAAGACTAGGTGACTACCAAGCAAAGACCAACCTTACTAGTCTTGGATAAAACCTCATCTTTTCCTTTGAAAAATCTCAAAATTTACTTTTCAGTAAAGTCATGGAAATCTGTATCAGCTGTTTTCAGGTCTTCCTAGGTTTAATCTCTGATTGATCATTTTTTTTTACATCTAGATGTAACCACAACTGTTAGATTAACCTGTATTTCTGCCAGGTCTGTAATTTTATTCATAGCTGGTAGCAAGAACCATACCTCCTATATTTGAGAATTACTTTTGTACATATCTGTCCCTTGGGGCAGAACTAAAACTTGGTGACTGGAAGTAAAGGACCACACAACATGAACTGATGGGATCCACTCATGAGTGCTGAAGGACCTAGCTGATGTCATCATGAGGCCAATCTTGATTAGCTTTGAAAGATCAGGGTGACTGGGGGAGTTTCCTGAGGACACAAAGAAAGCAAATGTCACTTCCATCTTCAAGAAGGGTAAGAAGGAAGACACGGGAAACTACATTCTTTTCTTTTCAATCCGTGGGAAGGCAATGGAACTAATTCCAGGAACTAATCCTGGAAACCACATCTAGGACACATGAAGGACCAGAAGGTGATTGGGAGGAGTCAGCATGGAATTATGAAGGTGAAATCAACCTGACAGTTTCACAATGAGATGACTAGCTTGGTGGATGAGGGAAGAGAAGTAAGGGGTATTACTTAGCTTGACTTTAGTAAGGCTTTTCATAAGGGTTAGGTATGCCATAAGATCCTCAAAGGTGAGCTGATGCAGTACAGGTCAGATGTGGACAATGAGCTGGACTGAAAACTGACTTAATAGCTGTGCCCAGAGGCTTGTAATTGATGTTGTAAAGCCTAGCTAGAGGCCAGTCACTAGTTGTGTATCATGGAGATTGATGTTGGGGCCAGTATATTTCAACCTCTTTGTTAATGATCTGGGTGATGGGTCAGAGTGCACCCTCATCAAGTTCATAGAAAAATCAAAACTGAGAGGAGTGGCTGATAGACCAGACTGATGTGCTGCCATTCAGAGGTACCTGGGCAGGCCGGAGAACCGAGCAGACAGGAACCATGTGAAGTTCAAGGATGGGAAATGGAAAGCCTTGCATCTGGGGAGGAATAAGCCAGTGCACCAGCACATGCTGGTGATCAACTAGCTGGAAAGCAGCTCTGCAGAGAAGGACATAGAAATCCTGGTGGACCCCAAGCTGACCATGAACCATGTATGTTCAGTGATGCTGCAGAGAAGAACACCAACAGCATCATAGCTTGCATTGGGAAAAGCATTTCTCATAGATCAGGAAAGGTGACACTTCCCCTTTACACAACACTGGTGAGACACATCTAAATTGCTGGGTCCAGTACTGGGGAGCCCAGTACAAGATAGACCTAGACATGTAGGACTGAGTTGAGCTTAAGGTCACAAAGGTAATCAAGGGAGTGGAGCATGTCATTTGAGGAGAGGCTGGGAGAACTGGAACTCTTCAGCCTGGAGAAAAGGCAGCTCAGGAGGATTTTATTAACATGTATAATACTTGATTTGAGGGACTGAATAAGCAGCAGCCAAACTCTTCTCAATAGTGTCAAGTGACAGGACAAGAGGCAATGAGCACAAATTAAAACACATAAAATCCCACCTGAAAGACTTTTTTTTTTTCTTTTTTTTTTTTTTTACTGTGACTAGTCAAGCACTGGAATAGATAGATTGCTCGGAGATGTGAGGTCTCCATCGCTGGAGATATTCAAAACACAACTGGACAAATTCCTCAGCAACTTGCTTTAGCTGATAGCTTGAGTGGTAATCTTGGTCTAAATGATCTCAAGAGGTCCCTTCCAACCTCAGTGATTCTGTGAATTTTATGCAATGTGTGAACTTCATTTTATATCAACTATTTCCTTTTATTTCTTCTAATTTTAAAAAAATTCTTTATCTTCCATAGGCAGGAAATTGTTCCTTTTTTTACCAGTAGGCAGATATCTGCTGCTGTGGTAAATGAATATGATCACTATTTTGTTTTATAGGACAGCTAAAAAAACATATTGTCAAGGGAGATGCTTGTAATATCATTACCATAGAACAATATAGCTGTCCTTTCAAAAAATTCGTGAACTAGAAAGTAAACTTAACGCAGTGCTAAATTGTTGAGCAATTGCTACATCTTACTCCATGATCTCAAATTGTTATTTTCTTCACTGAGCTGATGAATCTGCAATGTATTTAAGTCACTTTGACCTTGGCTAATGATTGAAGCATTTTTTATTTACTAGAAAGCATGAAGTCATTACTCAATTCTCTAAGCAGTTTTGTTGTTGCTGTTCTTCATTTTGCATTATCATAATGAATAATAAATTCGCATCATAAACAAAGGTTTGGATCATAATCCTGAGAACTGGTAATTCTAGTGTTAAAAACTGGCTTTCAAGCTCTACCACTAAGGCACAGAAGTCTTTCTCTCATAAACTATTCTCAGCCATAAAATATGGTATTACATTTGCACTGGTCCCTCCTGAATCAAAGGTATCCTCCCCTGAACATGCAGTAGCAGGCAAAAATATGCTATTATAAAAGGATACACATCCCAAATGACAAATATGTGTAAATAGTACCTTATTTAGCCATTTTATTGAGTGATTAATAGAGATTAATAACAATATCTGATATTTTGCATGGAAAAAAATATTTAAAAATATAATGTTACAGTATCTACATTTCCTTTGTCAAATTTCAGTCAAATTTAGATTCCTATGAACAGCAATGTTGGAAATAATGGCAGGTTTTGGTGAATATTGCATATGACACATAAAAGCTTTTTCCAGTTAGAGAAGTTTATAACAAGATTTTAATTGAATTAGCATCATGAAGGAAAACAAATATCTTTAGGGAAGCTAAGTGGAATAATATCAATTCAGATTTTAACTCTGTGTGCATCAGCAAAAGATATTGCCATACTGTTCCAGATTAGCTTTGTTTGCAGTTCTGCATGAATCTTCTATAATGTCAGTCACTGCCACTTTTGAAGACACTGAAATAAACTTTATATAATGCCATTAAAATAGCTTATCTATGAAGAAAGTGTTTTTCATCCCCTCATGAGTTAAATAGGTGCTCCTCTGTATGTTACAGAATTCTATTTAGTTCTTAGTTATCTTTTTTTTTGTTTTTATTTTTGTCATAACAAGATGTTGCAGTCAAAATGGTAAAGACAGAGAAGGTTCTGGCAAACACTACATAAATCTCTGAAATAATTGCCACAACTAATCAGTGTTGCCAAGACTTTCATGCCCATCACGGAGGTGTCTACTTAATTTATTGCAGGTCATTTGTAAACCATAGTGATCTATGAAGACAAAGCTAGGCCTAAAAGCAGTTATTTTCATGGAAAGTGATTTTTTTTCCGCGTTCCATTAATGTCAGAAGTCATTTCTTGTAACCATTTCCCCACCCTGAAAAGAGAAATACCTTCTCTTCTCATGACAGGAGACAAGGAACACTCAATGTTGTAAATATTACTTCTAAATTCTAAGTTTCTGCTCTTGACCTAAACAAACGATTTAAATCAGTAGAGACTACAGTCACCCAGTCACATGGAGAAGTTCGATAGTTGCCAGCATGGACTGAAAATCCTAAATTGGCTTGGAAGATATATTCATTAATACTGAAGTGAAACTCATGCAACACATTCAAGATTGGGTTATATTCAGAGCTTGGAGAATGCTGATCAAAGTGTCCAAATACAATTAAAAAGCTCTTAGTGGCTTTTCTTTTTTTTTTTTTTTCAGGCTTTGGATTTTTTCCTAGATGAAAGTTGAAGTGAAATTAAGCCTACCTATTATATAACTAACAATTGCAGCAAATCACGAAGAGACTATGATTAGAATCACAGAATATAAATATGTCTGTACACATACTGGTAACCTTTGACTAAAAAACTCATAGGATAAATATGTCCCTTCCCTGAAAGTACAGTTACCTCTTGAAGAAGCAGCAGATGAAGGTTAATAATTTGGGTCCTATACGGTAACAAATAATGCTTTGCACAGACATTAGTTACCTCCTTACACATTTTCAAGGCTATTAGAAAATAATAATAACAAAAAAGATAAAACCAAAGCAATTATAAAACCAAGTATCTTTCTACTTTTTAGTATGTAAGCTTTTTTCTCTTATTTTTCCTCAGTGTATTAGCAGGATTCTTTAGAAAAATGACTGCATGCAGTGATTTATCAGAAGAATGCATTTCATTAAGCCAGTCTCCCCACAAAAAAATATTTAAGCTTCTAGAATGACTTGCTGGTTTTGTGTGTGAGAGTTCTTGTATATGGGGTACAGCTAATTTTTTTTTAAAAGCAAGAAAATGATTAAATATTGTATCCACTCAGTGCCCCAGATAGAGACCTTTTGAGATGTGTATTTCTTTTCAGAAGATGATAGAAAGAGATGGAATTCAGCAGATGTTTAAATCCTGAAAAGGCATCATGAATGGTACCTTTTCTTGAGCAATGTTCCAATGGTATATATCACTTTGACAGTGAAAGGCCACTCTAATTCCCTCTGTAATAACCTAGGGAATGACACTTGCTCAGAATGTCAGGTTCTGGAAACTTGCTGTTAATTACAATGCTTGCAATGATATTTTCAATTTTATCAGCATTGGTAGGAGTTTTTGTCTCTTTTTCTGTCGTACAGTAACCACTGAAGACTGACCCTCTGGTTTATGCTCTACCCCAGCACACACAACTCACACCTTTAAAATGACCTTTATGCTCAGTAGCAGGTGTAAGATTATATAAATTATGACTCCCAGTGTATTATCAATCAAAAAGCTACTTGTCAAGCCGCTTTTTTGCTAACAACAAAAAAATCAAATCTATCCTCAGAGGCTATAATCCTACATAGGCGAATAAAATACCATGGGGTCTGTTCTCCTCTCAGTGCACATACGTAAATCTCATTCCTACTAACATTAATGGGGAGTTACATGCATGCATCAAGAGAAGAATAAATCTGCAACAGAGCACACAGGAAACCATTCAGTGTGAAATGTTTTAAGGAGACGGGGAAAACACTGCATAGAAAGAACCCATAATGCATTCGTTCAGTTTTACTTACAGCTCTTGATGAACTTTTTCAGACTGAATACTGTATGTTTGTGTCATGTGGATTTAGAATCCTTGATAAATTATATTAGCAAATACATATTAACTGTAGCATGGTTCAGGTAGCATTGCTATCTTTACATCTTGCATTGCAGATTGATGGTGGTAGAATCAAAAAAGCTTTTAGAGAATTCACATTAAATATTTTCAGGTTTTAGTTTTAACGTGTTTAATACTATTTTAAAGCAATTAAGGCCTTACAAACTCCTAAAGGTTTCTAAGTTTCAATTTAAAACAAAACCAAGAAAATATATCCATTTGCTTCCTCAATTACACATTATTCTGAACAGGGCAATCAGCATAGAATGTAATTATTAGATGCTGCACTTAGTAAGCTCAGGCACATGCATTCTCTGTCTCCATAAGTTAAATACAGTGTACAAGGAGTTTGTATAGTCATATCTTATTACAAATGTTGTAAGAAGAAGATCTGGTCTGGAATCTTATCAGTCCTTATGATGAAGAAAAAGTAGCTGAACATAAAGCTATCTATATGCTTACACATGATCAGGTTGAAAACCTGGCTTTCTGTACCCACAATGACTGAATGACCACTGAATCATCTAATTATCCTTGTTCTTAATAAAAAATGGGGCAGACACATGTATGTGTACATGCATGCATGTATTCATAGGTAGGTAGATAGATAGATAGATAGATAGATAGATCGTATTAACATAAATTTGTGAAAAATGTGAGAAACTAGCTAAGATGCCATTTTGTTGCAAAGGTAAATGGCAAAATAAGTGTAAAAATGCTTGACAATTGCAAGGACAAGACGAAGATGTTGGAAGACTCTGAATGTTGTCAGAAGAAAGTTCAGTTCCTTTCCTTCCCATGCAAATCCTTTAGATATTTTTTTCCCAATTAAATTCATTGGGATTTAAGGGATTATGAAGCATAAAGTAACTGAAGAAAGAATGAAGTAGATATTTTTTTTTTCTCAAATGTAAATCAGTTTGTATGCTCTTACTTTATTGTTGTGGGTTTTTTGGGCTTGGCTGAGGTTGCTGGGTTGTTTTTTTTTTGTTTGTTTTTTTGTTTCTTTTGTTCTATTTTGTTTGGTTTGTTTTTACAAGCTAAAAGAATTCAATCCTCCAGGAAAAAAAAATGAGTAGAAATTTCAATTTAGAGGAGTTATTTTCATTCTCTGGCAGATGTATCAACCTATGATTGAAACCTTACTTATTTTATACTGGAAACATAGATCTAAAATATTTACTAAACCAGTTAGGACAGTGAGATAATGAAAGAGTAATGGTAGCACTCAAATAAGTAAACTGCAATAGCATCTGCTATAGACCCTGAAGAAAATGAAAGCAATTGTGAAAAAATTCCTGGACCAACTATCATGGAGCTTGAAATCTCAAGGCACTGTACTCATGGGAAACTTTAACTATGCAGCCATCTGGTGGGTGACAAGTACATGCAGCCATGAATCACCAAAGAAGTTCCTGAGATAGCTATGTAGAGGACATTATCATGATTCAGACAGAAGGGTTATCTAGAAAACACAGCCTTTGTTGTTAAGGAAGAATCGATAGAAAAGATTATGAAAATAGTACTTGTTCAGATACTTGACTGTAAATGGACTATGAAGTGATTTGTAAAAAGTGATAGTATAAGAGCTTTTTCAATAGAGCAATTTTAATAATAGAGAATTAATAATAGTGGAGAATTAAGGAACAGTCAAAATCCTTGCCCCACTCAAATCCATTTGAGTATTAATGATGATTTCAGTAAGATCAGATTTTTATTTATACTGACATAATGGCAATGACAAAAAGTAGTTGAATATGTCTGTAGAGAAGAAACTGACATAAAAAAAGTACTAGGATTAAATTGCAAAAAATATTATTCTAACAGCAAGGGAAAATGAAAGAAACTATGAAAGGCCAAAGTAGCTTTACAGTA
The DNA here is from genome assembly GCA_009867235.2 of Psittacus erithacus. NCBI lineage: Eukaryota > Metazoa > Chordata > Aves > Psittaciformes > Psittacidae > Psittacus > Psittacus erithacus. The sequence goes on along the minus strand of WYDI02024694.1, from coordinate 13,611 downwards.
AAATTCTTAAAGGTTAAAAGAAAGATCCAGGCAATAATGAATGCAATAATAACTAAAAAAAAAAATAAAAAATCAGAGTGTAACTGTTTTATAACTCTACATGCTCTAAGATTTAGAGACCCCGCAGAGATCTTTCCTTAGTCTGATTTTGGTATCTTTATTCACTATATGGAAAGACATAATAAAATATCAGGCAGTAAAATAAACAAGTATTCATTAGAATTTGCAGATAAATTAGACTTTACAATTAATTTTTCATAAAAGATTATTCCACAATGAAACATATTCTTAATTTCAAAGCTGAAGAACATTAAGCTCTCCAGCTGAATTGAATTTCCTGAGAGTTCTAATGCTTCTGCCATTTTAGGTGTTCTTGAAGCACGGCTATTTCACTAGACCCTTCTATTTCATAGCTATTTCGCTCACCCTTCAGGTGGGGCATCCTAATCAGCCTTATATGCTAAGCAAAAGACTAGATGGCATTTATCACATGGCAAAGTCCTGCCTATGTCCATGTCTAGGTAAGTATCTGGAGGATTTTCAAGGCACAAAGGAGTGAGTTTAACATGATATTTGAACTCCTCTTTGTTATACTTTAGATACCTCAGACTTTAATTGAAGTAGAGCCACAGGAGGTCACAGATGCCTTAACACACATTTTCTTTTGCTTTTGTGAAATTGCTTTCCACTCAGAAAAAGGTCTTAGAAGGTTTGTGATTATTGGCATATAAACTATTTCATAGGGTCAGTGTCACATAGCTTAAACAATCAATATGATGTATGAATGTGGATGGAGAGCAATGCAACTACCATTTATGTAAAGGCTAGAAATTCCAAAGTATTCCACATCCCAAAACCATAATCTGTTGCCTGCAGTGAGGTTTTGGGGTTTTTTAAGCAATAATGTCTTATAGAGGGTCTTTGAATATCTGATTATCTCCTTCTCTAACATGTCACTGAACTACTGGGAAGTCTGAGCTATTGGAAAGTTAGTCTCAAACAGGGCAAGAAAACTTTTTGATATTCCAAACCAATTTATTTTTCAACCTTTTTCTATTCTGCTGCCTAATTCAGGGAATACTCTCTAATCTCTAATCAGTTGAATAATTTCATTTTCACAGGATTATCCACATGAATAATATTCCTCCTTGTGTGAAGATATTTAATCTCTTTATATGCTATATAATTTATACTTCAGATTTAATACCCCAAGATCACCCAATTCATGCATGAAGGTAAACTCTGATAATCCCAGAGACTATATTTTTTTTAATTGAGTAGAGGCCACTTAAAATAGAACTTTTAATTTAGATTTAATAACTCTATAAAAGATAAATCTAGTTGCCCTGTAATAAACAGTAATTAATTAGTTAATATCAATTAAATACTAAAAATATTAATTTACATTTAACATCTAACTACTGTAATTTGCTATAGCTATCTTATTAAATGCTAATTAAATTCCTAAACATTCTTACAAGTTTAATGCATTAATAATAGGAACGTAAGTACACATTTACTGTATCTGCAGTTCTCAGTTCATTACATGGCAACTAGATTTATCTCTTTTACACTAATTAAATATACTAAGCAAACCTCAGTAACTTTTCTTAACACATACCATAACTGTTTTATTAATTTCAAATTAAATGCCCATTTAAAGCTTCTAATCTACAGCTCCCCTAAACAGTTTCCTGCTAACAGAGCAAAGGTTACTGTGATGTTATAACTAAACCACAACATTTCTAGTTGTCATTTATAAGACTTATATGAGAAGCAAGCTTTTCCCTTCTGCTCTTCTTTAGTTTAAACATAATGACTGTTTAGTAATTCACTTTTTTTCTTTCCAGCAACGTCTTGTCTTTCTTTTCTCACTCTGCCACATGTCAACATAATCTGATTTCCCCTCTGTAATCAGTTTTTCTTCAGTTTTTCCTAGCCGTAGTTTGCTGATTATCCACCTAGGTCTCAGTAATTGTGAAATTAAAGGAAAATTCTTTCCATGTGTAGGACTGTCAGTGTTTTATTTAAAATATCCCTGATATTTAGAAAAACAAATTAATCTTCCACAAAGCTACTCAACACCATGGAAATTTTAAGCAAATAACTGTATATGTAAGTATCTGTAAGCAAAAAAATTCTGGTCAAAATGACAGTCAGAGTGCTATGAATATGTCAGAGTACCATCCATAATATGATTTCTTTGGGAGACTGAGGGCAACACTGCAGTCACATGTATAAAATGATTTAGAATCATGACTTTTCACATACGATGGAGACTGTCATAAAGACAGGAGGCTGCTGTGCAGCAAGAAAAGCACATTAGCTATTAACCTTCCCCCAGCCGATCAACTTTGTTTTGCAATCTTTCCTCAGAACCATTAGAATACCCTGAAGAAATAACTTTCCAATTAAAAAGGATCTCAGAGAACAAAGCCATTTTATCTCTGACTCCTGGTGTTCTTTATTCCAATAATTTAAATTGGAATTGATTTTTCAATTTAGCCGTTGACTTGCTATGGACACACAGCTGAAAAGGCAGAATGAAATTGCATGGCTGAAATATTTGTCTTTGTGATGCACTCCTCATAAATTCACAGGAGTCTGCTTTTTTTTTTTTTTTTTAATGCTTTTTTTTTTTTTCCTCTGCTGCTACTGCTTTAGACAACAGCTTTTTAGCTCAGCATGAGCAAACTGAGAAAACGTGTCCAGTATGACCTCGAGGGCCTCATACTCAGTTCTTCATAGATCCATGTAATTGTTACATCTTTGAGAAAAATTAATAGATCTTGTGTAGCTAAAGTTATAGCTGTTTTTCAAAGCCTGAAAATGTGTTCTACAATTTTTGTGCATATTTCTAATTCTATTTCTTTAATATAATAAAAAAATAATAAAAAAACCAAATAAACCAACAAAATCCCAAACACCTACAGTCAGTTAATTTTACTGTGTTCAGTACATACATGCTACTACATAAATAGTTTAGGTATGTTTTCTCATTGTTTTAGTGGCAGACTTACTTAACACAGTAATTGATTTACCTGTGGAACGGTTTTGAATTAAGCACTCCAGTTACTAAGGAGTCCTTTAAAAGATTAAGGTCTGGTTCTGTCTGTAGTTCAGCTATGTTAGTGCACATCAGCACTTAACTGGGAAGGGAAATGTATCTGACTGAGGACAAAGCTGCGTCCTAACACTTAGAATTTTTTAAAAGTAACATCTAACTTCCTGATCTTCTGAGTAACTTTTTGCTGACAAAAAGCTGAATGTATAATTCTGAAATTAAAAAGCAGAGCTTGAGAAAGAAAAGGAAGAGGCACAGTAAATTTCTGTTGCAGTTAACTAGTTATTTTAATCTATTTTGGGTGGGGATAGTGTTCCTAAAGTAAACTGAGAGATTGTCCTGGATTCAGCAGTAGCAGACATTTTTTCTCCTTGGTTGCTGTGTTTTTGACTTTCGGCTTGGGAACAGCGCTGATAACTTCGATGTTTCTAGCTACTGCTTAGAATGTTTAGACTGACCAAGGACCTTCTGTGCCTCATGCTCTGCCAGGGAGGAGAGGAAGCTGGGAGGAAGCAGAAACAGGACACCTGACCTAAACTAGCCAAAGAGATATTCCATACCACAGCACGTCATGCCCAAGATGTAACTGGCAGTTTACCCAGAAGGGCTAGATCACTGCTGGGGTGGGGATGGGTACCGGTTGGTGGTGAGCCGTTGTATTCTTTTCCCTTGTTATTTCCCTTGTCATTTTTTATCATTGGTGGTAGTAGCAGCGGTTTGTGTTATACCTTAGTTACTGGACTGTTCTTATCTCTACCTGTGGGAGTTGCATTATTTGAATTCTCCTCCCCATCCCTCTGGGAGCTGAGGGAGGAAGGTGGGGGAGTGAGTGAGAGGCTGCGTGGCTGGACTTAAACCACAACAGAGATCTTTGCTAGCTGCACCTTTAACTTTCTAATGTTTAATTGTTGTATTTTTCAACCTTTTCTCCTGTAGTGTAGCTGGTAGCATAGCTGGTAAAAAGCAAGGTAGAAATTTCTCTGTCCCTTGACTTTGTTCAAAGTGGCACTTTGTGATTTTGCCACTAGATAGGTCCTTTGATGTGCTCTCTGCATTCTGGTCTCCCAGTGCAGAGAACTCCTAACCTAAAATCCACCCAAAAAAGTAGAGCTTCCACATGGAATACTTTAACATTTTAATCTGTCTGCCTCTCTCTCTCTTTCTATCTATTCATTTATCTATCTAACAAGACACAGACTATCATTTCCATTCCTAGATTAAACTGGTCTTCTAGCATTTGAAATATGCTAGCAGATTATAGAAACGCAAGATAATGACCTAATGATAGAAAAAGTGTCTTAATAAAACATCTACTTTAATTTTACAAAAAAAATTCATAATTTGCTCATATATAGAAATAGGCTTGAATATACACAGAATGAATTGAAGAGTGATCCAGTTGTCCTAACATACAAAATGTCTTGACCAACATGGACCTAAACTGCCCTACGTCTCTTTGCCTAAGGGCCAAGGATCACTTCTTGAAGTGATTTTCTACATTAAGTGGAAAAGCTGTGGCAACAACTGAAATCGCCAAGTTAATTTACTTCCTGCTTTACTCCAGGGCCCTGATCCCTCCTCCCTACTTATTAATTTGCTCACCAGCTGCATTCTGGAGCAAACAAGAAAGTCTGTTAGTGAGGAAAACCAGAATATAACAGATGATGGTTTATTCTAGGGTCTATACCCTATAAGAAACATAAGTATCTCTTTGGGATATAAATTTCACTTTAATGTAAGGTGTCTTAAAGCAGTCCTGAATTAAATGACTATATTTTCTTCAGGAAAAGTTGTTCTGTCTGCCTAAGTTTAGATGCATAAAGTAAGCTTTTTTATGGACAGTGTAACAACTCCACATATTTAAGAATGGTCTAATGAATGTGTGGATATACTGTTGCAGTTAACGAAATGGTTAGAAATAATCATAGAAGACAAGAATATATTTGAAGAGCTAGTCTTCCAGGAAAACAAGTCTAGTGTTTGTGAGTGGACACTAGCAGCATTTAGGGTATGTATCATCCAGTGTAAAGAAGGATAGTTCTCCTAATGTCTGTGGTTTTATGCTAGTTTTTGCCATTTAGTCCATTATTAACTTTAGCTAATCTAACAAATATCAAGAAAAAAATAATTAACCTGGGACTTCCTCACAGAATAGTTGTTTTTACCACAATCCTAATTTTGCAAGATGAGTATTCTCTCAAAAATGAGTGTTGCAAATAAAGCCTTAAACACCAGTATTTGAAGGCAGCTGATCAAAATGTTATTTTTCAACACCTCTCTGCTGCAGCAATTTTAGTGCGTTAGATGTGAAATTATCCACAGGGAGTTTAGTACTGGTAAACTATGCAGAGGAAAACACAGTGAAAGAGGAAGGGTACGATTTTTTTCCCTTTTTCATGGAGGTCAGTGAAAAAATGGGGGGAAAAAAAGATGTTTCAATGTTGCTAAAATTTGATAGTCAATCTGTCTAAGCCTCTGTCCATCCGGTTGAACACTGAAAATAATCAACTCCTGTTAATTTTAGAGAAATCTTCGAGATGTGTTTCCACATTACGTGTCTCACTGTCTTTGTACACTTATGCTAAGTGAAAGAGGGCCATTATGTTAGATCATTCCCTTGACCTGCTTTTGAATGCTCCAGTTAGGTTTCTTTTAGATATAAATGCTCTAAAGAGGATTAGATAAAGCAGCGTATATATGAGCAAGTGGCTGTTGCCGGGACTTAGGTCAGGAGTTAGTTCCTGACCCTTTTTTTTTGTCAGTTTGACAACAGCTTGTACACCTGCGACATGATGTCTTTATTTGATGTTGAAAATACTTGTTCAAATGGATAGTTACTGGAACATGAATAAACTTTCGAAGGAAATTATGTAGAAACTGAAATTACTATTTTAGCCTTTTAGGGTTAAGTTTTTAATGGCTTTAGATGACTCTTCTAGAAATATAGGAAGTTTAGAAGATAAAAAAAGGAGCAAAAATATATCTAAGTGAATGGGCAATGGTGGGTCAAGAATCATACACAATCAACATACAATCAACCAGCAAAAGTGAGTGCAGACTCAACAATCTTTCAGAAGAAGCTTGAATGCCAAGAATGACATTCAAGTTTCCTCAGTTACTGGAAAAACTATAAGCTGAAGTGGACTTCTACATATATACACATACATATGCACAAGTATATGTGTATCTATAGATGTGTATATACTTCTTTTATATTTTAAAATACTTCCTTTCCATATTGCCTGATGCAGGCTATCTGTATGATAAATTGACAAAACAAAAGACAAGAAGGCATTTTGGAGATGTTGTATCAGTAGCTAAGGGCAAAAGACCATCATGGCGCACAACAAGGCTATTGATATCATGCGATTCAGCTGCTGAGCAATAGTCTTTCTGAAGTATATTTGAAACTGATTTCTTTGCCCTAATATACAGGTTAGGGAACTGGCTCTTTCAAGATAAGAATGTGCTTCAGTTGTTTTTTGGGTTTGGTTTTTTTTTCAATGTTTCTTTCCTTTTTTTTTTTTTTTAAGAGAAGAAGAAGTATGAAATACTCAGCTGCTCATTCCCCAAAAGGCTAAACTTTGCGTCTCCCTTCAGAAACACCTATATGCATTGCCATTTAGTGGATGTTGTATTAAAAAGTCAATGTGCTGACAAAATCAGTATTTCCATGTACTAGACACTGCATTGGAATTATTCTAGATGTTATACTGGCTTGAGAACAGAATCAATCCACTAATTTTAGGGTCTTTTAAAATCCTCTGTTAATTTTCTTAATGTTATTCATTTATTACAAAGTGATTTAGAATGTTAATAAAAATCTTGAACACGTTTTCACTTCTTTGCCTTAGGATGGCATTGCCTGAGAGAATATTATCAGTCAGTCAGTTCCAGGAGCACGTTTTCTCCCTTCCTTGTTGTAGACATTATCTGCAAATTTTATCTTCTTTTAAAAATTATAATATGATTCTGAGAACCTGCCACTGATATATTTCATAGAATCATAGAATCACAGAATGGTTTGGGTTGGAAAGGACTTTAAAGATCCTCTAGTTCCATGTCCCCTGCCAATGGGGGACACCTTCTGCTAGACCAGGTTGCTCAAGACCCCATCCAAACTGGCTTTCAACTCTTCCAGGGATGGGGCATCCGCAACTTCACTGGGCAATATGTTCCATTGTCTCATTACCCTTTTTGTAAAGAATTTCTTCCTAATGCCTTATCAAAACCTACCCTTTTTCAGTTTCTGAACATTTTCCTTTGTCCTATCACTACATGTCCTTCTGAAAAGTCCCTCTCCGGATTTCTTGTATGTCCCCTTTAGGGACTGAAAGACTGCTCTAATGTCTCTCCTGAACCTTCTCTTCTCCAGGCTGAACAAGCACAAATCTCTCAGCCTGTCTCCATAGAGGTGCCTCACTCAGTCCTCTGATCACCTTTGTGGTCCTCCTCAGAACTCGCTCCAGCAGGTCCATGTTATTCTTTTGTTGGCAGTCCCAAAGCTAAACACAGTACTACAGATGGATTCTCATGAGAGCAGAGCAGAGGGGCAGAGTCGCTTCCCTCGGCCTGCTTGTCGCACACCTTTTGATGCAGCCCAGGATACAGTTACCTTTTTGGGCAGCAAGCACACACTGCTGGGTCATGTTGAGCTTTTCATCAAGCATCACTCCAAACTCCTCCTCAGGGATGCTTCAGCGTCAATTGTTAAGTGATTCTGTGGTTATTTCTTCACACATAGCCCCAGAATAGGTATATGCTTGTTTTCATGTGCACAAGAAAATGTTACCTGTTGTGCAGCTCAAATTCTTAAAAAGACATTACAATACTTGACATCTATATTTGAGTTTAGCAGAAACTTTCTGAATTCTTCATGCACACCATGAATGAATTATTATTTTTTGCCCTTCAAGATTTTTATAATTGCTATTCTATAGACTGGTGCATTCATTCATTGAAATGCTTCCTCTAATGCTTAGAAATATTTATTTATATAATATTTCTGGATGTGAAAGTTAAAAATCTGATCTTGTAATATATTTGCTATGACAGATCACAATCACCTGGACAGCTCATAGGCTAGTCCAGGTCATTCTTATTTTCTAAAAGGATTACTTTTTTTTTTACAGTTTGTGGTGGGGTACTTTTGCAGCACCTAATTGGATCACAGTGTTAGTGTTTTCACTACTGGATCAAAAAAGTGCGTGGATGTCTGTGGGGGGAGTATAAGTGTGTGAACAGAAAGGCTTCAAAACTGTATTATCTGAAATTAATTGATAATTGCCTGGAGAAAATATAGAAAGATTTTCCGTTTGCTATTTTTAATATGCAATCATGGCTCAAAATATATTTATCTGGGGATTACGTGTTTAAAGAAAAAGAATTGATTCATGAAGTTACCTTGTTTAACAAACAAACAAACAAAACCAAGGAGAAAACTAAACATCATTATTAATGCACATTGTTATTATATATGTGCAGTTCTGGTGTCCTCAACATAAAAAAGACATGGAACTGTTAGAGCAAGTCCAGAGAAGCGCCACGAGGATGATCAGGGGGCTGGAGAACCTCCTGTATGAAGACAGGCTGAGAAAGTTGGGGCTGTTCATCCTGGAGAGGAGAAGACTGCGTGGAGATCTCATAGCAGCCTTCCAGTATCTGAAGTGGGCCTTATTATAAGGATGCTGGGGAGGGAGTCTTCATTAGGGACTGTAGTGATAGGACAGGGAGTAATAGGTTAAAACTTAAACAAGTGAAGTTTAGATTGGATATGAGGAAGAAGTTCTTTATTGTGAGGGTGGTGAGGCATGGGAATGGGCTGCCCAGGGAAGCTGTGAATGCTCCATCCCTGGCGATGTTGAAGGCTGTGCTGGACAGAGCCTTGGGTGACACGGTTTTGTGTGAGGTGTCCCTGCCAATGACAGGGGGTTGGAACTTGATGATCTTAAGGTCCTTTGCAATCCTAACTATTCTATAATTCTATGATTAAAATAAAGGCAATTTTATCAGCATGTTTAAAAATTATAACCTTTAAATGTATACGAATGTCAGAGGTAACCTGGTCTTAAAGCTGCTGAGGCTTCTTGAATATATCTAATCTTATGAAAGGGGACTAGGGACGGAGCAGTTAGGATCTGATTAACTGCTTAACTGTTCTCCTTGTCACTATTTTGGACACATCATCTAGAGATGTTACAGATGGGAACAGTTTTAAGCAGTGTGGATGCAAGCCAATCTGCACCACATGGTTCTGTAGTAAGTGATCACCCTCCTTTTTTAGCAATGTCAATGACTTTAGCTCACCTCTTTATGCAAAGACAAGCAATATCATTTTGTTTCCTAGGTTAAATATAGCCCAAAGGTTCCATCAGAAGCTGGTACTTAGCAAGTCTGAGTTTATTCTTTGGAAATGTAATGGTGACATCTATGCTACAAAATAAAACGTGGTAGAGATTATTCTAGCTGAATTGCCAGAGGTGCAACACTTTTTTTGTTGATGCTAATGTGCCCAAATATTATTTACACCAAAGAGCAGGGAATATGAGTGACAACTTGCTATATTTCTAGACTACAACAAGAGTTTAGAGAATGGTAACAATATTACAGTTTGAATAATCATGGGCAAAAACTAGACAGCTTTTATTTTTCCTATTATATTTGCCAGCACTTACATAACTAGACAAATTAGGAAGGTTAAAGACCTCCCTCTGCCACCTCAATTATTTCTTTTTTAGTCTATAGACTCATTGGAAGGCAAAGAAGGTAGAAAGGCTGAGTGAAGTTGACATGAGGACACATTTCCTAATATAAAAGCCTAGCTAGAAATCAGCTATCTCCAAAAGGGAACTACTGAAAAAATTGTTTAGCATGCTGTCCAGTCTGGTATATCAGAATAAATTAAAGCAACAATGGGCCTTCCCATAGTAAGACAAGTTTTGTTTTGTTTTGTTTTTTATCACACAATGTGTTTAAAGCACTGGTGTTATCACTAGTAAAGGAATTATGTCTGAATATATGTCAATAAGAGATGAGCTGTTAGAGAAGTGTGAGTAGTAATTCATTGATACCCATAGCTTCATACTGTTAGACTAGGGTAATCATAATATTTTTTGGCTGAGGTAGACATATCTGAAAAAAAAAGTTTATTCAATTCAATTCAGCCCATTTTGAAGTACAGATTTATGCACAGATTCTATCTGATGTAGTTACGTATTTTCTTGAATAAGGTGTAATAGTACTATGGCATTCTGTTGTTCAACAAAATGCATTATAAAGTACAAACCAGAACACTGCACCATAGCACTTGTGTAGAAGAGAAAAACTACTTTCATATGTAGTTTGTGGGAGAAAATGATTAGTTTTCTGATGCTGATAGACAGAAAATGTAAGAAATACTGTACTTATGTCTGGCACATCTAAACTCATAACATCTATTTGCTTTGCTTTGTCAAAACATATGAAAAATCATTAAAGTGTTTTAATAAATGTCTGGTTTTCTTGCTCATTCATCTTATAAATATTAATTAGCCATGGATCAGGCAATTAAAGTTTAATCAATTTGCACTAATTAGCACCACATACTTGCATAAAAAGATAAAACCAGCTCCTGCATCTGGCTGTTATTTGCAGTTTTTGTCAAGTGCTGATGAGTTTCATCTTGAAGAGAAGATTAAGAAGAAAAGAAGAAAATAAGAAAGTAGTGTTAATTTTATTAAATCTTCAATCAAACTCTCTGTTCATAAGCATTATGGGACAATACCAGGTAACATTTCACTTTACATAGAAGTAGACATGATTAGGCAAAAATTTAACACTTTTCTGTGACCACACCCTTTCTAATTATAATTTGTTGAAAACCAAAACAACTCTAGCTTGCAAAAGCACAGGTTCTACCTTACAACAGAACATTTTCTAACCATATGTCAAGAGTTGGATGCCCCAAGCTTTCACAAAGAAAGTAAAAGCAAATCTTAATCTAAAAATGTTTTACATTGACATATGTGAATGGAAAAAAAGACCCCAAAATCTAATCTGAAATTTACCTAAAATTTTTTTATTTTTGAAGATAAGTTTCAATATTAAAATTTTTCCTCTTTCCAATGGAATGATAAAATTTCGCAGGTCATCTTCCAGTATTCTGTCAGTGGTTGGATCATACAATGAGTCCAACAGCACTAAAATTAGTAGATATATGCGCTATTAGAAGTATGTCAGGCATCTGTAGTGAGAAAGGGATATTAAGAACTTCCTGCACACCAGAAAGATAATTAATTTTGTAGCAATTCTGTCAGTTACTCATGTTTGGTGTTTGTGCTACACTTTTTTTCCTCCTGATCAATCTATTCAGCAAAACCAGTGAAAGAAACAAAAAAAATAGCCAAACCAAAACATGCACACTGACCAAAAAAAAAAAAAAATATTAAAAAAAAATTCCACATTTCTTTTCATTGAAGAGATCTAATTTTCAGTTATTTCACCTTTACGGGGAAGCAATAGGATAAATCTCATTCTAGAAAGCCCTAATCTACATTAGGGAATTATACAAGTATTGGTCCTGGTTAAGAAGCTTATGGTGTCCTTTAGTATTACATCTTCACTTATTTATAAAAAACCAAAAATGTATTCTGTTCAGGCCAAATGTCTTACATGGTTGTCCATGAAAAGAGAATAATTCAGACCTTCCATAACTCAGTTCATTGGTGCTACCTTGAAATCCAAAGTAGACCTGTTTGCCCAAATGGATAGCTGTAGGACGCCTATTTAAGTGCTATTAAATAAAATTGCAGACTGCATCTTTAGCTTATCACAGGACTGTCTGAGTCACTAGTCTGTGTTCCTATTGACCATAGCTGAACATCACTAAGCTTATGGGTTTCTACTAAGGGAACGCCTGAAAATCAGCCTTCAACAGTGTTTGTATATGTTTTTTGAGTAGTTAAATGCAATAAACTAATAGGCAAGGCTTTTACAGTTCTGTTTCTGTCTTCAGAGTTTGGTTGAATGAATTAGACTGCCAATCTACAAAACAGTTATCATTGATTATTCAATATGGCTATTTTGAGTTTGAATAACAACGGAAATGGAGTGTTCCATCCAGCCTGTTTATGTGACTGAAAGAGATAGTAGGGAATGAAACATGTATTTAATCACAAATGGAAATTTACCTTAAGCTCAGCAGATAAAGTCACGCTTTTAAACGTGATTTAACATTATAAAAAGTCCATAACAAAACCCCAAACACCAAGCAACCCATAGCAAGAATCATAAAGAAACTATGCACCATTTGCATAGAGATTTTCATATAGTTTATGCAAGAAAAGACTTGTGAATGGTTATTGATATTTTTTAAATAAAGTATATATCAACCGTTAAACTCCTCATTCCCAAGTGTACAAACCGTTGCTCTGTTAAACACTCATTCACTAGATAGGCTATAAAAGGAGGAGAGGCACTTGAAAAGGTGTCATCTTTCAATGTTTGTTTAAAGATCTGATACATTTGGCACACAAAACCACCTGGCAGCTGAAACTCCAAATTGCTGATTGTTGTTACAGAATCTTTGTAATAGGATATCACACACAGAATCTATTGTTTAAAAGGATAGAAAGACTGGGTTTGACATAGTCTTTCTCCTGAAGCCTTTTACATCATTTCTGTAACTGAGAAAAATATGCCTCATTAAATACATTTTATTTAATGATATACTTAATAAAATGAATGTAATGTAAACACTTTCCTAATTTGGAGACTGATGCAAAAAATCAGAATCCTGCAGATGAGGCATTTTTTGTGACAGAATTCACCTATGTTGTGCCACAGCTTTATACTGAACGTCTTCCACTGAAACTAGAAAATTAAGCTCAGTGGAATGGGCTACAGTAAACATTAGTGGGCCTAAGAAGAAGCCAAAAGCTATTGTGCATTTGCAAGTAATACATGCGCATGTGCAGTATAGATTTATTTCCTGAGATATTAGAGAAATCAAGCGTGTTGCCTGTTCAGTGTCCAAGGAGTAACCTGCAGCCGCTAAGAGTAGGAGACAAACGTACACAGGTTCTTGTTTTACTGTTTTGACACAGAAGACATTCAAGGCTTTTAAGGTAAATCTGCAGGAGCACTGAAGCAAACATCTTGATGAATCCATCCTCAGCTTGCACCGTCTGTTATTGTTACAATCTTGAAAGCCCTTTGCCCTACCAAAACCAAGATCTTCTAAAGGTTGCCTTTTTTTATGGTCTGGTTGAATGTCACATAGGAAGATATTAGCGCATCAAAACAAAACTAATCAACATATTGCAGACCTGGCCCTTCATAAACAAACATATGTAACATTTGCAACATAACCCTTGCACCCCACCCTGCACTGGGCTTAAAATTGTTATGTGGTCTGCTTTTCATAAGCTTTGAAGACCTGTCTTTCTTTTCATATTTTAACTTCCTGAGCTGCCACTATGAAACGTCAAAACTCACATATGAATAAAATGTAAAATGAAATAAAAAATAATAAAATAAAATAAAATAATAAAATAAAATAAAATAAAATA
>WYDI02024693.1:4425-16100 GCA_009867235.2 Psittacus erithacus | reverse complement strand
ATAAAAAATGACTGCTACTGCTGAACCCAGGACAGAAGTGTTTAGTAAAATTACCGATGTGTTTTAGTAAATTCAATTCTTTAACAGTTTCCAACTCTATCCTTTGGCAAATTTTCTGTTCTCCAGAAACAATTTTCCTACTTTTAGTTAGCAAGTGAGTAAATAATTTAATTTCAAAGAATCAATGAGCATAGAGAAATCATGATCTGATTAACTTAAATTATTCAGTGCTGTGAGAACTTTTTTTCCCACATTGAATGCAAATCCCTGGTAAAACAGAGTAGGAATGCTTGAATGGATCTAGAAATTGCAAAATAAGAGTATGTGCAAGCAAAACAATTGCATGCTTATGGATTGAAATTCTTTCCCTCCCTGATGAATAAACCACATGACTTAAAACAAAAAAGGGAATGCACTACCAGTCTAGCTTTTCAGCTAGGTCTTTTCTCTCAAGAAAGATGCTGATCTATGACATCTGAGAAGATGGGGGAAGAAGGGAACATGTGTGAAATTTTAATAAGCTTTCCATAAATACCTCAGTTTGTCTCCATCTTCCTTTTGGAAGCATAATGGATTCACATTTGAGTGTTGTTTGAGGATCTGTGGGCTGAAACATCAGCTGCACAAAAAGAAGATACCAATTCATATTTTTTTAAGTATGCTTTGATTTATATATTCTTAGGTAGACTTATTTTTGTATTAGACCACAATAGCATAAAATGTTCATTCAGTTTCTCTGTTTACCAGGATTAGTGTGATCCAATAGAAAAATGATTGGTAGCAGGGTCTTACTGAGAAATTTTTGATTTTTGAACTTCATTGAAATAGAGGGAGCTGTAATTTTGAAGGAAATTCCTAGATACATGAACAGCTTGCTGTTTGTTTCATAGATGGGACAGGAGAGGGCAAATGTACTCAAACTCTTATTTCAGACTGCAGAGCAATGCAGTAGCCAATTTGAATATATCTGCCACTGCAGAAGAATGAAAATGATGTTTAAGAGGCTTCTTCCATTCTTTGTTAAATGGAAGCACTGAGAATAGCAGCCTACATGAACTGTTCAAGGGAACCCTTGGCAAATATCATGAGGTGGGGATAAAACAAACCAGTCACGATGGTGAGCACAGTTAGATATTGAAAGGAAGTTGCTCCTCAGCATGAAGGAAAAAAGCTGGTTTCTACCTGAGCTTAAATATCCATTTTATTTGCTGGAAACATGGAAGGAAATGAATGTTTATACTTTGCTATGAACATGTCTTTTAAACTTTTTTTCTTACTCATGAAACATCCAAATTCATCTGTGGAGCTAGTGCTGTGAATTTCTTTGTCACCACTTTTATTCTGTCAAGATGTCTTACCTATAGATAGGAGCCCTAGTGAGTCTGAGAAAAGTGCTGAAGGAGTGAGAGTTCCCTCTTGTAGCCAGGGCTGCGCATCCCACACAACTTCAACCATGTGGAGATAAGGGACTGTAATGCTTTCCTTCTCATGAGGCGTTCTCATAGTTTTGCAAGCAGCGGGTGATCCTAGGAGTTTGTGTATTGAACAGTCTGATGGTCAAGACATCATTTTTGTCTCAAACCAACTCAAAAGATAGGAGGAACTGAGGGAGGCTGTTTGCTGTGAGCAGTGTGTTGTCACTTGAGCAAACATTAGAGGGGCAGAGAAGACCATTCTCCACAGAGTTGGGGGATGGTTTTTCTGTGTTTCCTGCCCTGAGGCTGAGAGATCAACTGCCCAGGCAATGAAGTATCCAGAGACAGTGCTACAGACATTGTGTCTGTGCCAAGGGCACAAAGTCAGTGGGGCCTGGGGGCTTACCAGATACCACTACTACCATCTGGAATGTTCTAGATTAGCTCACCATACATGTGCTAGCATGCAAATGAGTCTCCACCTGTGGGAGGATTCCAAGAGAGCCTGGCCCTGTAAAAAGGCAACTGTTGTTCGGCTGTGCATTTATGCTCCTCCACCCTGGACCTCAGTGGGCTCACTGATTAAATGGATTTCAACTCACTGACCTAGAAGTTGCTGGATCCATGGGGTGGTCACCATATTTATATGTTTTCTCTTCTTCTTTCTTTCCTTTCCCCTTTTCTCCCTCTACTTTGGATCTTTTATAAGAATAAGAACTTGCCAAGATTTTTGTTCCTCCTGACACAGTTTAGGCAAATTTACAATAAAATCAATTGTTGTTTCATTTCAACCTCTGGACATCTTGTGGTTTCTCCAGTGAACCACAGAGTATTGTAAAAGATCACCTTCCCCCACACCTGCTTAGCAGGACAGGACAAACAGTCATAAAATCTGAGAAGGAAGAAAGCCATACTTTGTGCTACTGCAGGAAGGTTTCCCTTTGATCTGCTTGGGCTCTGCTTCAGGTTTGTGATGGGTTATCCTCCCTATTCTGAGCTTTCTTTACAGAGAAGACTGGTGAAGACATAAATGCACATAATCCAAGATGTGAAAGGGGCTGGGTGGAGGGGCTCCTGAGCATATAAGCATCTATATGTGAAATGGGAGATGTAGAGACTCTCCACCAGCAATAATGAGTCAGAAAAGGATCAGGCTGCACGATGTAACAAGGGAAGGAACAGAGAAACTACGTGGTATTGACCAAGGGCAAGTAATAAATGCTCAAAAGAACATGATGGCTAAAAGCATGATGATACCAAGAGCAGATGCACTGTACATGAAGCACATCTCACCCACCATTGCCCTTGCTCAAACCTGGGAGCTCACCTCCAGCACACAGCATAACTCAGGCAGGAATGACAGTGATGCTAATTAAGGTGATGTGTTTTATGATGGTACTATTAAGCAGGATTATTTATACCATCATACTTCTTGCTTATCACTTGCCAAGTTCAAAGTGTTCTCCTTTCAGGTAATGAAGCTCAATGTTTTTGTACCTTGTGATGTCCCATTATTCTGCAAAGACACCTATGTTGGTAAGCTACAGTGAGCTGACAGTTTTATTCATTGACTACTGTTAAATACCCATATTCTGTATGGAGTTATTATGTGTGTTGTACTTTAGATAATGGGCTGTACTCAGTAACAAAATGTAGCTGGTGAATGCCCTTATAGGTGACATTAAATTTCATGAAGAAATATGATAGAGGCATGCAGAAATAACTTCTACAAGGCAACCTTAATTTTCAGCCTCGATTTCTAAATATTGCCTATTAGGTTCTGTGGCTTCTGAAGATTTCATTTTTAGTCAATGATGACAAATGAAATTCTCTTGAAGTATAGCAGTTCACTAAATAGGCTTGCATGGTATTTTTGTGTTATTCTGGAAGCCTTAGAGCAGTGCCCACCTGGGCCTTATTCCTGCACAGGAGAAAAGCAGAAACTTTTCACACTAACACCAGAAAAGTGGTGAAGGATGAAATCTTAATCTGAGAAGGATTTGTTTTTGGTTTGGTTTGTGGTTTTTGGTTTTGTTTTATTTTCATCCCTTAAATGTGGATAGCCATTCTGAGATAGGTTAGTTCTCTGTTCCTTTCCCCAGGGCACCTCCAAAAATCTAGTGCATTATCCAGGTGAGAAAAATCTTGACCTTGCTGACTTGATTGCAAAATTCCCCAGATCTGCTGGCTTCAGGAGTTTAAATATTAAATATTATATTAAAAATTATTATGCTACATATTATTTGTTTTACATATTTAAAGTTTCTCAGACACATACGCACATGTGTGTATATGTATACACACATACACCAAATGCCCTTTGACCACTGTTTTCTTTCTAATCCTGTCCCTGGAGGAACATCTTATCCCCTCATGTCACCAAGTTCTTGTGCCAAACACTTCTTTTCTTGCCTTAATGAACTGTCTCTTCCAATAGCACATCTCAAGACTTGCCTGGAAATGCCACAAAAGGGTGTACTGAGCTTGCCCCAACATTGCCTCCTAATCACTCCTTGCCTTCCTTATTTGATTATATGTTTTAACTCAAATGTCCTTTCTTGCTTTCCCATGTTGCCTGTGGGATGATCCAGATCTAGTCTCCTCCTGTCATATCTACTACTGTACCTTCTCTCCTTTTGACTGCATTCCCCCTATACTGCTATATCTTGGCTGCTCTAATGTTTTCCTCTACTTCCTGGCCCATTTCTTGTGATGCCTTTACTGCTTCCTAGTGCCAATATTAATGTGTGCTGCTGCTGCTGCCCCCACCCCCTTCCATCATACTTCTAAACATCAGCATCTTTAAAGTAATTTCAAAGCTTTCTTTCCCTCTCTCTTTGCTGTCTTTAGTGCAGGTTAGATTCTCTATCAAAGGCTCTGCGCTGCCTAAGGAAGTAGGTACCCAAGCATCATATTTAAAAAGTTGAGATTTTATATTGAAAAACAAATGCTCTCAGGTGCTTTGTTGTAGTCTTGAAGTGCTGAGTTGGCTCTGGGAAGCAGCTGAGCAACCTCAGCAGGGTGGCCAGATTAGCCATCTCAGTGAGCAGACAGCTTTGCTCTTGGTATGATAGTCTTTCATCAGCACATTTCCCAATTCCTGACTTTCCATATGCCTACCACACTTCTGAGGCTGACATCAGCAAATTTTTAACTTTTCTGGAGTTGGGAACTGTTTTCCAGAACATTTGGATGGTGAGGCTTTTCCATGGTGTGGGAGAGAGGAAACAGAAATACATGTATTAAAATAGTTTTAATACAAAAGAGCTCTACCACATGTGCACCTCAGTAGTACATATACTCAGTAGTATATTTAGTGAAATCGCTGAATAAGTGATGTGGAGGCAGGGAGCAGACCTTGCTGTGTAGAGCAGCTTCCACAGGTTGCAGAAAGGTGGAGCTGAGTACCCAGAACTTTGCATTCATTATTGTGCTCCTGTAGCAGAGATTTCAACTGAAATGGGAAATCTTATTAGGATAGGTAACACAAAAATATGGATGTTACTCATGTCACCCATCTTTAGTTAAGTTTTAGTGCAAATCAACCATTAATTTCCTTTTATATTTCCTTTTATTTTATATTTCCTTCTTATTCTTATATTTCCTTTATTTCCAGTGGATAAAAAAAAAAAAATAATATGGAAAGCAATTCTTATCTCATCAGAAAATGAGTTATCTTATGGAATTCCTTTTCTCTCCCCATTAGTAAAGGAGTTCTGGAGTTGCTTAGGATGAGTACCCAAATTTTTGCATGTTAACAGTCCGCAAGGACAAAATGTTGGGAGAGGAGTCAGACTTTCCCAAGGTGAGTAGTTTAATCTGGAGTAAAACCCAAGACTTGTGACTTGCAGTTCAGCTTTCTATCCAGTAGAGACTATTATCCTTGGGCAAAAAAAAAAAATAAATTGTAAGAGAAGGAAAAGGAGCCAGCATGGGTTTTCACTGAGCAGTAGATAAGAGCTAGAGATAGGAAATACTGTTAGAGAAAACTGAATCTGCTGCTATTAGGTGGGAGATCATCGAACAGTTCTGGTATATAGGAAAAGGCTTCTCTGCCATGACCATTAACCAGCATCTAAAGGGTATGAGGTGGTGTTCTGAAACATTGTGGCCTCGGCCTCAGCCCTGCAAAGCCCCAAGTGGCCAAGGACAGGTCACTCTTCCCAATGGCATCACAGGTCCATCTTACTTCTGCTAGAGGTCAAACAGTGTGAACAGCAATTTGCTTTACTGTGGCTGTCTGGCTTCAATGTCTCCGTATAAAATCCAGATACAGAATGGCTTTATATGCATTCCTAGAATCTGATGCCTGAGATTTGGTTCATTAAAATACAAACAGCACACTATTAAAATGGAGTCTACCAATGCACCAGATTTGCACATTGAAAAGTAGGATGCAGGCAGGTTTTTCCAATCAATTATGAGCAATACTATTCAGTAGTTCAGAATACTTTTGACTTTTTGACTGCAGATTCTGGAGGAAAAGTTTGGGGATACATGGGGACAGGACTTGCTAATGCTGAGAAAACCCCTGCATGAATGAAGTGGGTGCAGGATAGCATTGGATGCACAGCATTGATCTGCACAGCGTTGATCTGAAACCCTTGGATTTAATGCATCATCTTGCACAGTTGACTTGCTGTTAGCAGCTGGAATATGCCACTTGCAGCATTGTGCTTATGAGTTTGTGTGCTGAGAGCACTTTCTGCAGCCCAGCTTAATGTACAAAACCTCTCCACAGGGAGGAGGGTCCCGCCAGGGAATAGGGAAGAACAGCTTTTCTGCAGCAGAGCTGCCAAAGTAGTTTGTTCAGCGTGCTTTGTTTCAGTTTGTTCGGAACAGGGATACTACTCAGTCAGAAGATCTTTGCAGTTTGGAGAGCAAGCTGGTTTAGAATTGGAACTAATTTATATGGGATGGGTTTATTTCTCCAGTAATGGTTTCTCCTAGGATGAGAGTGTTTATGGCCTTTCCCTTTGGAATCATTGTCGCTCAGACCAGATAGTCTAGACAACTCAGTTTTCAGGCATATTCACTGTGCTGTGCCTCTATCATTGATAATAATATGTAAAAGCCATAATATTGCCAGCTAAGGCAATCCTGGCAATCTCAGCAGGGAGAAGTGACTCTGGTGTCTCTTTTCTTGGGAGTGAAAGTGAAGAAAGTTTAGTTTTGTTACTGCTGTTCAGGAGAAGAAGGCCTATAGTCTACTGCTCCTCCAGCCTGCATGGTCTGCTGCTCCTCCAGCCTGCATGGTCTGCTGCTTCTTCAGCCTGCATATTGAGGGTATGAGCCCATGACCAAGGAGTCTTGGTCTCTCAGATCTGTCACTTCATTAGCACTTCCTTTACCCTGACCTGGAAGAATATCAGGAGCATTTGCAGAAAGCAAAAGAGCTAGGAAGCTTTTAGTTGCCTACTTCAAGTAATACATTCTTTAAAATACGTTCCCTTTTTGGAGAAATAGCTGGTGATCATGCTATGTAAATACCATGATAATGGTAGTCCACAAGGAAATGGAATAGGCTTTTCCCACCACTTTGTGGTTCCAGGTCATATGGAAGATTCTGGCCATCTTGATCTTGTTTTATGTAGCCCTTCCTTCAATGACGCTCAGGAAGCATGGAGTGATTTGCCATGCGTGAAATGTGGCCTGACTAAATACTACTGTGAATGAAGTTGTGGGTGATGTTTTCCCATGATTTTGAATTTTGCAGTCTGTGCTTTTGCTCCCTTTGGTGAGAACTCAGAATACTGTAGAAGCATAATTAATTTCAAGTCGATGCCTGCTGGGCCCTTCTGCACAGTCTTTGTGATTTTAGGAAGTGTTAAGTAACTTTTTTAGCTCATTTTAAAAACATTTGGAAGAGAAGAACTGATGATATCACATAAGTAAATTCTGAAATGAGGATTTCCTTTCATAGGCTACTTACATACTGCACAGCCTTATTAACTTAGATTACTTGTGCATCCAGAGTTACAATACCTGCCCCAGGATTTCTGCACTTCCCACTGACTAATTGAATTCAGCACTTGCAGGCCTTTGCCTCTCAAAACCCTCAGGAAGCAGAGGTGCTCCTGGAGCCTTTGGATATTAGTTGATGACTCCCTTGCCTGTAGAGGATTATAGTTTAGAAAGCACATGTGGGCTAGGCATCCAGGGCTCCCATGGGTATGTAAAAGGGAAAAAATAGGTGCCACTGACATATAACCTCCTTTAGGCAGTGCAAATGTGAAGAGGAAAATCAGATGTTGTTTCTGGTTAGGTATACACAATATATTTACACTATGTATCTGCTTATATGCTGTGTGTAGTGCTGATGGCAGCCTCAGCACAGCTATCAGTCCTAAGGTTATTATGAACCTGGTGTTAGTCCGTGAAGGGATTCAGAAGGAAGGCATAGGAACATCCTTCCCTTCTGGGACACTGACTACAGTATCTCTGCCAAGGAGACTGTGTCACATAATTATTTTCAGGAAAATATATAGTTCTGTAAATTGAGGCTCTATTCCTCTTCACAGAAAGGCTGTGCATTGCTTTAATGGTTAGAAACTTGCTTTTGATTTCCAGCCTAGCTATATTCACAGTCAATCTTGTCCCATTTGTTTTTATGCCAGAATCATTCAATACCTTAAACATATATATATTTATATATATTTCCTCTTAATGGTGTTTTGAGGTTGTTGAGACTGTCTGTTTTAAAATGAAAAGCAATAGACACATCTGCGGTGTTTTATAGTTAAAATGAGGCAGAGGTGAGCCTTTGTGGCATTTCAGCATCTCTCTTTTGACCTGAGACACACACTCAAGTTGCTGAGGTCCTCTCTAATGGTCTCTAGTGGCCAGCTCTCTCCTGCACACAAAGCAGAAGGCAATGTACTGTTGCTTAATGATGCAGCTAAAATATCTTTCAGAGGTTTCTTAAAGTTCAAGCACTTCTCAAAGTGTTTGTGTTTGATCTGAGTTGCCAGCAGAGACAATGCTGTTATCCAGCTATCAAGATTCTGTTCACTTCAGGAAATACATTGACTATAGGATATAAGTAAACCCCTTTCAAACAATCAGACTCAAAGTGATTATCAAATTGCAGGCATCTGCTCCCATATATTCCATGGGAGTGCCAGCATCTGGCATAAGTACCTGCCCTGAGTAGGGAATTTCTTGCAGCCTACAAACCGAAAGCAAAACCAAATAACCAATTAACCTCTAATGTGATCAAGATTTGATTGTGAGTTTTGTCAGCTTCTTTATGGCTTGAAAAGCTGACTGCTGATCTGCAGCAGCAGTGATGAGCGTAGACATGTTAGATGGCACTCGATATAAAGCAAGGTATTCCTGCCTGGGTGCTGTTACAGTAACCCAAAGAGACAAGTTTATGAGGTTTCTTTTGAGCTTGTCAGGGAATACAAACTCTCAGAGAACCTGCAGCTGTAGTCCAGTATGGCTTTCAGACTGAAATGTCTGTATTGGTGCTTTGGTGGCTTTTATTGCTCACCCAGGTTTCAAATACTGCACTACACTAAAATTGTCACTTGCTTTTACAGTTGGTAAGACTAAAGGAGGGGAAAAAAAGAGTATATAAATTTTTAGTCTTTCAAGAATTCAATTTTATACTTGACTTTACTTACGAAAATAGCCTGTGGAACGAGTCAAATAGTGTATTTACTCACGTACTAAAGTTTATGGTTTCAGAACAGTAATATATCTGCAGTCACTTAGAAGAGATTTTTATGGTATCTTCAGCTGTAGGATCTAAAATATGACCTGTTTTACATCTCCATGGGCAGACTACAGAGCATGCTGGCCTATTTCAGAAGTTATCCTTTATCCTGCTACATCAGGGCACTGAGTAAGACAGACCTTCGCCTCTTCCAAGGATGCCTACTACCTACTGAGTCTGAAGCTGGACCTCATTTACCACCAAGAGCTTCAGCAATAAGGCATATCAGTCTCCACACTGGCTAAGTGGGGAGCTGGTGATGCTTGTTTCAGGGAGTTTCTAATAAGTATTTGTAGCCTTTTGGGGAACAAGGAGGTATTCTTTCCCCAGATCATATAACTGTATCCCAAATGTCTAAAAAGCCCTGGTACAAAGTTAAAGATGGATGGAGTGAGTCTGGTGTAAGTTGTGTACAGGATGTCTCTGTATCTTGATAGGAAATGATTGTACTTTCCTATGAAGTAGGGTGTCTACATCCTGGAGTCAAACTGTACAATCAACTTTAAAGCTCCATTGTGGCCTCTCCACTATAGTTGGGTTGAGATAGCAAAGTAAAAAAACCCAACATTTTAGCAACCTACATATTTGTTTTCTTCCACTTGTCTTGTGCCTGCAAGGATAAGGAGGGCAGAGGAGTTGTTTTGGAAGCTGCCTTCCTCTGTTTTGTTCTGTAAATGGTGGTATTTCAGTTCACACTTCGAGGGTAGCTTTACAAAGAAAAGGCAGAAGACTTTTTTTTCTTTATTAGAATAAGGAGGCCTAGTAGATGTCTAACAATGCAAACTCCAGCTTTTCAGTCTCATTCAGGCTCTGTGCAGTCAGGGCTACAAGCTCTTTGCTGGACATGAGGCTTCCCAGGCAGGGCAGTGTTGTGCTGTGGCTTTCATCACTTTCTTCTGCAGCATATGAGCATGTTGCTGCTTCTTTGGAGCAGACTGCTGAAAGTGAGCAGCTTTCTGATTTTGAAGGACAAACTTTTTTTCAAGACTTTAAGGTTGCAACTTGCAATGATCCAGACACAGTTGTGGCAGTCACCTAACGGCTGATTTCCCATTCGTGCTGGCAGTGGCTTTGCCAGGGACCACGCAGACATGAGGAATTGCTGGCTTTGAGCACAGTTGTCATGTTGGATTACTGTCAGAGGGATTCGATGTACCCATGATGATGATGTTAAGAATATATGCTACACAGAATAGTGGCATGTGTCTCCTACACACACCTGATCAAAGCCAACTGAAGACACTATTTGCATTAGTCTCTGCATTCAGGATCTGTCTCCTCCCACCCATCTGGTACCCCACTGAGCTTTTTGGGGCATCTTCCATCTGTGTTACGCTTCTTGTTCTGTTTTTAATTTCTGAAATTAGCTTTGCATTGGAGGAGGAGTTTAAGGCTGTGGATCTTTACATACCCTTCAGAACTATAGTTTTGAGACATTAACAGAAATTAGACATGTCAAGTGCAGGCAGCGAGCCTTGCCAGCAGTCTGACTTGGATTAGCATTTATCTGGCAGAGATGCTCTGGGTCATCTGAGTGCCTTTCCACCACTGATGAAAATCTCTGCACCCTGCATAGATGGAGGACAGGTATGCCCTCTGTGGGCAGGGACCCGAGGTGCTGAAGATGCACCTCTTTATCAGCCTCATCATTCCTAGGAATTCAATGCCTTGAATGAGGCACTGATATACCTACTGAAAGCAGCTGTTTAGCCTTACCCAGTGTTAATTCTTTTGACATTTACTAGTATACAAACTACAGGGAGGGTCTCCCCCTGCCCAAATAACTAGGCTAGACCCTTAGTGTAAGGTTTCCATATTAGTTAAGCAAAGCAAAAAGGGTTCAGCAGCTCCAAAAGTCCAGACCCTGAAATACCATGTGCATAATGCTTAAGTAGTGATGAGGAAGTAGCAAATCCTAGTTTTCTCAGAAAATGATGCCATTTGATGAAATCCCTGTGAAAGATCCAGTTCTGAGCTCTGCGTTACAAACCAGCATTAATTAGCTTGAGGAAGAGAGGGAGAAGAGCTTCCTCTCCAGTTGTGAGTTGCTCAGGAAAGTGCTGAACTGCTCAGTTCTGAGAAAGTCATGTAGACCTGGACATGACCACAGCAAATCCTTATGGCTGAAAATTCATATCAATAGAAAGTCTTTGCTCCTTTTTGGTTCTGTAGTGGTTGTACAAGGACTATGAAGATTTGCATTTTGGACTTCCTTACCGTTATGCAAGCAGAGAACATTTACCGGACTGAACCTCCTGTCTTCAGCATGGTACTGTGCTGTTCTTCAGTCTTATTAAACTGCTCTGGCTTTCTGTATTTATATATTAACTGTCTTTCATAAAATCATAGAATGGCTTGGGTTGGAAGGAACTTTAAAGCTCATCCAGTTCCAACTCCCCTGCCATGGGCAGGGACACCTTCCACTAGACCAGGTTGCTCAAAGGTCCATCCAACCTGGCCATAAACACTGCCAGGGATGGGGCAGCCACAGCTTCTCTGGGCAACCTGTGCCAGTGCCTCACCACCCTCACAGGGAAGAA
>WYDI02024692.1:16782-29956 GCA_009867235.2 Psittacus erithacus | reverse complement strand
GGGGGGGGGGGGGGGGTTCGCCCTTTGTTGCCCCGGTGCGGGTCCCTCAGCCCCTCTTTCCCCTCCACAGACACACCGACCGCGGGCGGACAGAGGGACACGGACACGCGCGTACGTGTGCGCGCTGCCCGCCCGTGCATCCGCCATTTCGCGCTCCCCCCCGGGCCGCGCTCATTTGCATACCGCCTTTTCATTCATAAAAACCCCTGGACGGCGCGGGGACTGCGGGGCGCACCCCGGACACCCGCACCGGCACCGCGCCCGCCCCGGTGCGGGACTCGGGGCGCCCGGCGGCGGCCTGCGGCGGAAGCGGGGGTTGGTGGTGGTGGTGGAAGGGGGGGCCGAGGAGAGGAAGGCGGCGGCGCGCTCCGCTTCCACCGCAGCGCCGGGGGGGGGTGGTTATCGGGGAGTTGAGGGGGACACACACGGGACATCACGGGTCCCCGCCCCGGCCGCCGCCGTTTTGTGAATAGGAGGACGGCCGCCGCCGCCGTCACATGACGCCGCATTCATAAACCCGGTCACCGGCGGCCTCCCCATTCACCGCCGCCTCCCCCCGTACCCCCGCGCCTCGGGGGGCTGCGGGTGCCCGCTGCACGCATCTCCCGCACCGGCACCCCCTCGCTCGGCAACGTTCCCACAGAGTCCCCACGGATAAACCCGCGGAGAGGCCGCGCCGAGGGGTTTCAAAATGCCTGACGGTGCTCTTTTCCCTTTGGACAATTTTTCTTTCCCCAAAATACAACTTCCAAAGGCATTAACAGCGAAATTCCAGGAAAGGCTTTTAACAAACCGTGCCGGGCCCAAGTGTTGTTCCTGGCTATCTCTTTCTGCGTTTTGACAGTCAAGAGAAATGAGTCACTTGCGTGCAGGGCTGGTTTCGTGCCAAACGCCATAGGATGTACCACGCTTTAAAATGACTTCTCTCAGGGCTTATAAAGCGGCGTCGGAATTGTGCAACTTTTCGGCTCGGTTTTGGAGTCTTAAAAAAGAAAATAAAATACCATAATTGGCGGCGTGTGCTGCGCTTATACCTTTGTCATGTCAGCCTTGTTTTGAGGGGGTTCACTGGAGGAACGCGAGTGGCGAAGGAAATGGCTTCTGCCTGTGACGCGTGTGTGAAGAGGAATTGTTATTTTGGCACTTCATAATGAAGAGGCTATAAATACGTGTTTATATGTAGCTTCTGAATTTGTGGTTATTTTGAAGTTGGGATGGCTCTTCCCAAAAAAAAGAGAGAAAAAAGTTGAGTTTCTCTCTCGTGCATTGCCATGACCTAGCAGGCTGGAAAACTGCAGCCAACTTGTTTCCAATAAAACCCCACTGGTTCTTGGTTAGTGTTTTGGGTTTCATTTCTCAGATTGGACAAGAGGAGGATGAGTCCCTCCCTGTAGGTTTGAGAGCGCAGGGGCAAACTGAACCTGATTGAGTGGATGAAAGCTGGTGCTTGCCAAGCTTCATCTTGCAGGAAGACCTTGCTCTGAGCGTGTCCTCCTGCAAGGCTTGGTATGGAGGTGGCTGTGTAAAACAGTGAGTGCTTGGCTCTGATGGTTGGGTTGGTTGGGTTTTTTCCTAACTTAATTGTAGGCTGCAGTTTGTTTTGGAATGAATTCTTCCTCCACGTGCTGCCATGCCCAGCGAGGCTTTGGTGGATGGGTTTCATGTGCTGGGCTGGGGAGGGAGGCTCTTGGGTCATGCTGCCTCTATTGGGGGTCACCAGTCAACCCAGCAACGTTGTGCTTTGGTCCCTGGGAGATGAGGGGCGCTTGTGGCCACAGGGAGATGGTACCCACCCCACTTCCCAGACCAGCATTGGCTGTTTTCTGGGTGTACGGATGTGTTGGCATTCAGGGTAAATGACACACCATGCTCCTTACTCTGTGCACATCCCAAGCAGCTGTTTCAGAGGCTGCGGTTGGGCTTGTCGCAGTTTAGTCCAGGCCTTCTCCTTGCAGGGCATGGTGAGGTGTTTTAGGTAAGCCATGGTTTCCTCCATAAGCGCTTCGCTTCCAGCCTTGCATTGATTGATAGCGTCGCTAAAGCCGGTGACTCATGGGTTGTTTTTCATTTCGGCAGTGGGGGAAGTGATTTGATTTTTTTTTTTAATCCAATATATATGGTGTTAAAAGAAATAAGGACAGGCTCTCCTGATAAGTTTTCTCAAGCTGTCAGAACAATGGTAGTATAGCATGCTATTTGCCCTAGATATCTGGCTTTAATTTGCATAGCTATTCTCGTTTCACTGAGTGCACTGTGAGCAAATGTTAACAGCCAGCTTACAAAAAACCGACCACTGTTAGGATGCATTTTAAAATAACCCTCCACAAGTAAATGATGAGGGTCACCCCCTTCCATTTTTTGGCTTTATCTTTATTTTAATTTGAGAACAACTCCGTTAAGATTTTTGAGTTTTGGCACAATTTATAAAACCAAGGAGGGGAAAAAATAGGGCTCAGGATGCTGCAAACTCATTGGTCCCTTCATGACTGCACCATTTCAGATCAATACTTAGAGGTCAATTTGTCATTGCAAAGTGAGCACCTCTTTCTGCATCTCAGCCTTTATTCCTGCTTCCCTCCTCCCCCCCACCATCTCTGCCGTGCTTCTCCTTTGCACGTTGCAGCGCTGGGGGGGTGGGAATGGGGCCGCCCCGTAATAAATCGGAGGCATGAGGCTGTGGTGCTGAGTGTAAGTGGTGGGAGAGTTTTGGGCAGTGCTGCCTGTACCCAGGAGAGGGGCAGCTGCCCATCACCATCCGTGACCTCTTCCACAGCTCCCGGGTGGGCTGCTGGCGACTTCCCATTTGTAAGTAGGAGGATGGAGCCGAACCCTTAAAACGATTCAGTTATGCCCGGAGGCTGCCGCCTGCTCGTTCTGATGCACAGTTCCAAGAAAGTCACAGGAAGTAATTAAATGGAAAAGGTCAGAGAACGAGGAAGTGTTGGTCCGCAGCCTTTCACGGCTTGGGATGGAGCCGCGATGCCCTGCCCCAGCCAGGCAGTGGCTGCGTCCCCTCAGGGTCCCCACCACTTGGATTGATTTATTCCAGCCAGCCCCAAGTGTGTGTGCCAAGTGCTTGCAAGTGGGAACAGTCCCCCGGAGGCTTTTAACAGGCTGGGTGAAGCAGGATATGTCTTGTGCAGTGAAGAGGGGCTGCTGTAGTGTTGTCCAGGACAGCAAAATGTGATGTGAGATTACACTGATGCTTCAGGGTGATGTGTTTTTCCCAGTCCAGGGAAAGAAAATTAAACTTGACTCACTCTCGTATGTCCTTTTGCTGGTCCCCAGATCCCTCTTCTCTCCATCACTGAGCAGGGACCAGCAATACTTGCTGTGAATACCAAGGCTGTCAGTGTTGCAGTTTGCCCTTTACACTGAAAAAATAATTCCTTTTTTTTCTTTTCCATCATTTTCACCACACTTTTGCCCAATACTGATGATTTTTTCTGTAGGTGTCATAAGCGGCTCATCCAGCTAAATTTTTTTGCTACAAGCCGAAGCTGGGGAGGAAGGCATGGGACACACTCTGTGTCATGACATTATTGCTCACAAATAGGACAGGAAATGAAGGATTGCCAAAATATAACTGTTTATTTCTTGGCCTGAAAACATGGCTGTTTAAAATACAGCATGTAAGTAGCTGCTTTGTTCAGTTGCTGGGAGAAGTTGCTGTTTATGAGGGAATAATAGCTCTGTTTGATGAAGGAGGGAGGAAAAATAAGGGATTTACCCTTTCTACTTCTGTCTTGGGAATGCCTTGGAAAGGAGCTGTGGGTGGAAGATGTATGGACAGGGTGTTTGGTTGGACAACGGGATGGGCGACCTGTGTGAAAAGGGTGCCACAAGCGGGAGGGAGCCAGACTTGTCTCAGTCCATCCTCTGGCCACAGACAGCCTTGGGATAACCACTAGCTTGTACTGAAGAGGAGAAACCAAACAACCTGCCTTTAGGTGAGAAAGTGAGGCTTTTCAGAGAGGCTGCCCTCAGCAAGAAGCGTGGTGGGACAGCTATGGTGGGACAGTGTTCCAGTGTAGCACAGATGCCACACCAGCAATGGGATCACCCTCCAGTGTGGCTTAAAAGGTGGGCTTTATCCACCCATTTAATGGAATCCCAAGGCTGCAAACAGAGGTATGTTGTGCAGTGGGGCTCA
Source organism: Psittacus erithacus (assembly GCA_009867235.2). Classification (NCBI taxonomy): domain Eukaryota; kingdom Metazoa; phylum Chordata; class Aves; order Psittaciformes; family Psittacidae; genus Psittacus; species Psittacus erithacus. Next base: position 25,803 of record WYDI02024692.1, on the reverse strand, counting down.
CTCTTAATGTGGACTTGGTTTGCTAATGGCTGGATTTAAACCGCAGAATTGCTTCCTGTCAGCCACCGAACTGCAGGAAGATGATGGCAATTGTCCTTCTTCTTCTAGACCAGGCTGGAAATAGTTCGAAAATGAGACACAACTCTTGGTTCCAATTACTCCTTTTGCTTTCTTACACACTCTGGCATGCTTGAGGAATCGATAAATCCCATTTCCTTCCCTCCAGCAGAATAAGGATAAATGATCCTCCAGGGGTATGAAACCTGGGAGAGACGTGCTCGGGAAGTTTGAATACCAAAAGGGTGCGGGCAGCTGGCCACATCCTGACACAAGTGATGTTGTATGTTGACCCAGCCTGTTGAATGGCAGCACCCTCATTCTGCAGAAGTTGAGATCTTGTGGCTCATTGGCAAAGGTGCATCTCTTGCTTTCTCCACTATAGGGCCCAGCTTTGGCCGTGAGAACTGTTCCCTACAACAAATTCATTGAAAAAAGTGTTTTATTTCATTTTCTCTTTCTTATTTTTTCCTTTTTTTATAACAGTAGAAGGTAATCCTGCTCACAAGAGATGTGCAGAAGTAGAGAGGGCACAGAGGTCGGTAGAATTAAAGGTGCAGCTCTGGAAACTGCATTTTTGATATCTACCCTGTTTGCTAAGTGGAGCTTTTGCTTTTTGAAGGACTTGCACTCCTGAATCAGTGCAGAAATGTGAAAGGAGAGAAAATAAAAAAGGTCAGTGGACTAAAAAAAGGCACAAATAGACTGTGGAGTTGATTGACAGCAGATGAGAGCCGCAGCGGTCCCCGTTCCTGTGGACTACCAGAAGCAAGTGAGAAGCTGTTGTCACATGAATCCCAGCGCTTGTAGATGTCTTCTCCTGCAGCAAGCAGAGCAGCGCAGCATCTTCCAGCACCTGGCTTGCACTGACCCTTTCTTCCCACCTTGGCTGTGGATAAACTCAGCTGACTGTTTCTAATGCTGCTTTTTTTGTTGTTTCTTTTCTTACCTATTGATTTTCTGTGAAGATCTGGTGAGTTTTCTTTTCCTTCCTTCCCTTTTCTCTGCCCACGTCCACCCCCTTTCCTTGTCAAATTTCCTTTAGTCATTTATTTTTCTGGTGCTTGCTCAGTACTGAAAACCTGAGCCTTCGAAGCTGCAGGAGAAACATAGCAGGGCTGCACCAGCCGCCTGTTTGATGCCTTCCCTTTGCACCTAACCCTCACCTTTGGTTTTGCAGCAGCCTTTCAGAGCAAAGGTTGGGTTTGCCTGTGTAGGATCTCATGCTTTGTTTCCTCACATGGCAAGGCTGGCTGGCTGCTGGTCCCCTCTACTCAGTGAGTCGAAGGTGATGTGTTGCAGACAGAACCAGGGAGAGGGGACAAGCCCTGCTAATGCAGCAAGAATAGCAAAGCAATGTCCAAACACTGCTTCTGCCTGCTGCTGCAGTGTTTTTTTGGGGTTTTATCGTATTTGTGTGACCACTGTTTTAGTACCTGCTAGTATCATAGTGATGCTTCTCACCTCTCTTTCTACACCAGCTTGATGCTGAACAGATGTTGGGTGGGCTGAGGAAGTTCACTTCCTTTAGGTCCAGGAGGATGTTTTAGTTAAGCCTCATCACTGTCCCTCCTCTAGCACAGTCCCTAGTGGTTCCTCCCTCCCTTTCCCCGTACCCATCACACCTGCTGGCCAGCTCTTTGGTGCAGGAGGCTCTTCTTTGCCTTGGGCTGAGGTTGAGAGAAGTTCTTCATGCAGAAATGATGAGGGGCTGTTCCTTCCGCTGGGTTTCTGCAGTTTCCTGCCCGCTTTCTCCATTTCACCTCTTGGTTTGTGTTCTTTCGTTTCCTTTCCCCTGTACTCGTGGGGTTTTGTTGGTTTGGTTTTTCCTTTTTCTTAGTTTATTCCTTCATGTGTTGCTCTTGTCTGGAAGCAGAACTTTTGCCATTGCCGCCTGCTACTCGTGTTGCAAACCAAACCCTGCTGCCCATGTTTTTTTCCCTAGCATGTTGATTTCCCCAGGTGTTCTCCCATGACATACACCTGGTGTAGCCATTGGAGCAAAACACTGCTTCATGCTTCACCTTAAAAGTAAGCTGTGTTTTATCAAAAACAGTATTACAAAGTACGCTTTCAAGGCTGTTAAAGTCTTTGCTGCCAGCAGCTGGCAGGTTCTACCTGTTGCAGTAGGTCTAAGTGAGATTTAACCCAAATTACTATTTTTGTCTCTGGTTTGCTTGTTCTCAGGCTCTTTGAATAACTTTCTTTGACTTTCTTTGCTTGCAACTCACACTTCAAGGGCTATGTTTTGGGTTGTTTTTTAGGTTTTTTTTCCCCTCCCCTTTGTTCTCAACTCCTACGTGTGTTGTAATCAGAGAAGAGATCTTGAGTCTATCAACTGAGCCCGGATTCTGATGGCTCTTCCAGCTTGGAAGGAAACTTCATACTGGCAGGCATGGGGAGGAGGGGTTAGAGGGCTTTCTGACAAATAACTTGGCTTCCTCATCTGTGATGTTTTCAAAAGTGAGGTTGCAGGGTTGTCCGCAAAGTTCTTGGACTTAGACAGTGGTGCCTAGCAAGGAGAAGGATTGAACACTGCATAGTCTGAATACTGCTGTTGTGGGCGAGCTCGTTCCTTGCTAGCTAGTGCTTTTTATCCAACGTGCTACAGAAACTGGGCAAAGTGCAAGCCAAAAATGAGTGAGCTAACTAAATTAAATGGATAAAGCCATGTTGGACGAGGCTTGGAGCAACCTGGTCTGGTGGAAGGTGTCCCTGCCTGTGCAGGGAGCTAGAACTCAATGAGCTCCAAGGTCTCTTCCAACCAAAACCATTCTATGATTTTTTTTGTGTGTATCAAATGGCCTTTCAAAAGTAACACTGGAATTTGTTACCTGTGTACATCTGTCTCTAGGAACAAAATTATGTGTGTCTTATTGAGGGCAACTACTTCCCTCCTGTCGTTTAATTGCAGGGTTGAGTTGGTCACTGTTACACCTCTGCTGCTGCTCTTTGAGTCTCACATCGATGGTGCTGGGAGACGTGTTGTAAAACCTGATAGTGTCTTTTGATCTAGCATATGGGAAACTTGTCTCTCTGCTTGTAAGGACCTGTGCTGCCATGTAAGGACAGGAACATGTTCTGCATATGCACTCAAGTCCCAAGGAGATCTGGAAACGTTTAGATTATTTTCTTTAATTGCATCATACATACATCCTGTTTGGATAGTCCCATTACTTCTTTTTTTGCTAGTTAAAAGTGAGTCTGAAGACTAGGCAGCTTCACTCCCTGTGCTGTACATTGAAGCGTTCAGCATCGCTTGCCTGTTCAGTGAGTAGTTAGGAACAGGATTAGTTTCCTTTGCAATAGCTGAAATCCATTGAAGGTGTTTGCACAGCAGTCAGAGTTTCAAAACGCTGTGGGAAATCACAAAGCTTCTTCCCTAAACACCAGAGCCTGTTGCAGCACCTCGGTTTCATCTACCAGCTCCTTCCCGGTCTTCCCCTTGCCTGCGGAAAGACAACATTTCTTAAATGATGTGGTTTTGTAGGAATTAAGCCCGTGTTTAGGATTAGCTGATGCCACTAGCAGCAATTACCATCTGAGCTAAAGCACATCTGTGTAATTATGCTTTCTTTTCCCTGAGTCTCTAGACTCTTAATGCTTTTTTATTTATTAATTCACATACTGGTGGTAGAAAATGAAAATTCACGTGCTGGTGGTGGAAAGCATTTTTCAGGGGGGACGTGAGGTGAAAGAAGGCTCTCCTTGTGTATATCTGTTCTTGGGTGGGCTGTTCCTTCATTTTTTGTTTTTCTGCAGCCAGAATGACTCCTCACCCATAGCACCTCGAGCAGGTCCCTGTGATGAGGGAGATGCACCCCAAAAAGACATCCATAGTGCTTGTTCCCCCTCCATCAAGCGCTTGTGCTCGCTGAAAGCTGAGAATTCACCTTACCTCTGCTTGCTGCGTTTCTTCCGCTGACATGTCCAAACACTCCTGCCTGGATTTTTAAGTGCTTGGAAGGCAAGCTGGCTGTTTACGTGGTTTTACAAGTGGAAAGGTATGCCCCCAAGCTGATCTAAGGTTACTAATGCTTCAAGTTGAAGCGTATAGGGAAAGCGTGTGCTTTGTCTCAAGCTGGGTTGAAACAAGGGAAGGGGGAGTGTGAATAGCTCGATTTGCGTCCCTCCAGTGGGCAGCAGCCTGGGCAGCTTGTCAGGAGCATCCTTCTTCCCTTGCAGCCCATCACCCTGCCTCTGGGCTGGGGTGCCAGGAGAGTACCACAGGAATGGTTATTCTTGGGATCTTTATAATGTCTCTGAGGGTGAGAGCAGTATCCAGGTGTTAACACTGGAGAGCTGCTTTTTTTTGTTGTTTTCTAGAAATCAAAGGGATGCTGTTAACAGCTGCTGGAAGGCATCAGCATTGCTGGCAAGTAGGCTCAGCCGCTGCTGCAAGGCTCCTGACTCTGGGGTTGTGGGTTATTTACAAGCAGTCTGGTTCTTAAAAAATTATGTAGGGATCCGAAAGTATCACCCTGGCTAATTCAAAGCACGCTCAGAGGGGTTTTCAGCTGTTTAACTTAGTCTTGTCCAGCTGCATGATTCCTGTAACACTTGCACCTTTGCATGTCTGTTGTTCATCTGTATTGTATGGGTGGCAGTGTGAGGACAGAAGTCCAGTGGCACAGTGGGGAGATGAGTGCCTAATTTTGCCTTTGCTGACAAGCTGGGAAACACACCCTCCTCTGCTGCCAGATTGGCCATTGAGTAGCTGCATGAGAGAGCATGTTGTTGAAGGTGGAGGCTAGACCAGCCTTTACCATCCTCCCTACAGTGTTGGTAATGCAGCTGCTTTATTTGATCACGTTTCCTAAATCCCAAGCTGCCCAATTCCTTAGAACTGATTTATTTTAATTACTTTTATTTACTTCTCTTAAAACCCCCAATGCCTCAGTGGGGATGAAGAACCAGGGTACAGCCACCCCCTGGTAGACCGCAGCTAAATCCCTCTATTTCAGAGCATGTTGCGCTCCATGTATTTAAAGTGTGTGTGTACATTACAGAAAAGCCTCTGATACTTCATCAGAGCACACTTGAGCTTTTTTCTTTAAATGCTGGTGAAATTGCAGTGAAAACTTTATCGCTGGAGATTTATAGCACTGCCAACATAATTCATCCTTGACTGAAACTTGGCATAGGAGGTGTTAAGCTGGTTGCAGCCCATCATTGCTTTACATGTAGTTACTGGATGTATGCAGTTTGATGGCTGTAAAGAGAGAAAGGTTAGGAAATGGTATAGAGTTTAGTAGAATAGTACTTCCAATACTTACATTGCTTGAATGATCTTGTGTTTTTCAAAAGGCATCTGGTGTTTAGTTGAACTGGAAGAAAAACTTACTGCAGAGCTTGTTTTCAGTCTTCCAAAACAAGAATAAAAGGCTGCAGTACAATTAAACCACTAGAGCTGCTTAAGAGAAAAATTTCCTGTTTTATTTCTCTGCAAGTACTTAGCATTTGTATTGTAATACTGCAGGAGAGCCCAAACGTTGAATGGCTGGAAAGTTATTCAGCGATGCTGGAGACGAGCTTCTGCTTGTTGTCTGAAGGAAGTGAAATGTGGAGAGTTGGCTAGCTTGGTTAAAAACAGCAAATAAAAAAGGGGGAGTTAGAGGAGAGGGGGAGAAAGGGGATTAAATGCATTTTAAAGATGTGGTTAAAACCCCATACGGTGTTATGGATTATGTTCTATAGACAAGGGTAACTTGCAGGTTTTTCTAGGAGAAAGCGCATCAAGAACGACTGTAGTTTTCCTGTATCGTGTCTGCCTCAGTGACTTGGAGCTCAGTCCTGCTGAACCGCAGGACTTCCCACGAAGCATCTACAGCTTCTCTACTTCTGAGGCACTGGGTATAAATATTGTGGACAGACAGGCTCCCGTGGGGGGAGCGGGAGGCGTATGGAGAGCACAGGCTTACAAATGCAGTCAGGAAGTTCTAGAAATACCCTTTATAAACACTGCATCCTACAGGAAGAACCTTAAAGCCCAAATAAACCATTTCCCTTATACCTATGTGTACATAAACTCCACTGGCCTGGAAGATCTTATCAGGTCAGTGATGTGCCTTTTTACAGTAGTTCCTAAAACAAGTTATCTGATAAATAGCAACTCTTTGAGCTGTTCATCAGTGCCTTTATCGGCTATTAAAAAGCCCTTTCCCAGAAGTCACAAATCTTCCCAGGTCAGTTCATCTGAATAAGTGACTGGTTTTGGTTAAAAGCCTTCCAAATGCAGAGTTGTGTGGATGAGCAGAGGCAGAAGGAGGGTGGGTGATTATTATCCATTCAGCTTGATGTGTGTTGGGGGGGTGGGTCTTCCCCCTGCTAAAAGTTGTGCTTATATGTATATGGTATGTGTAGAAATGATTAATAGATGGCAGGTAAAGGGGAGGCAGAAAGGCTTATCTGATGCCTCGGATTGAAATCCAAAAGAGTTTGTTGGTCCTGGGATTGCCATGGTCATCTTGCATGATGCTTGGCTTGACAATGTATGTGTGCTTGCTATACAGGATGTTTTTACCCAGCTCTTCTCCTGCGTTTGCACACTGGAAATCTCCTTGTTTCTCTTCCAGTTCTATTATGAGGTCCCAGAAATGCTGGTGCATCCAGAGGCTAGGATCTAACTGGGGTCTCCCACTTTTTGGTGTGGAGCTGGCAGTTGATGTGCCTGTTGACCTTGGCCATGCCCATCCTCCCCCAGCAAGCAGTTAAGAAGCCCTTTGAAATCACAGCCTATGAATGAAAAGAATTATGGCTTAATGAAGTCTGGCACCAACCACTTACTCAGCTTGGTTCTGCATACACGCCTTTAAACAAGGTCCCTGAAATCAATTTCCATGGCATGCAGAAAAGGCCTCCCCCCTTTCACCCCAAACCTTCATAAGCAACAAAACCCCCTGTTCCCTAAAGTTAGCAGCAGCATGGATTATTTTAGGAGCAGTGATCATAGAGATCTATAAATTGAAAGCCCCATCTGTGGCATTTTTATCTTGGATGTGAAGGTTTGGCTATGGAGCACTGAAGTTCTGCAGTGCTTACTGCCTCTGCAGCCACGTACCTCTATATATTCTTGTTCAGGAAAGCCCTGGGTGAATTGTAAACTGGGTTAATTTGTTGATATAATTCACCATTCTGTACAAAAGTCATTAAAAAAGTATTTCTGGCAGCTTTGTTGCTGGTGGGGTGTTTGGGTGGGTTTTTTTTTCCTCCTTCCCTTTACTGTATCTCTAAGGAAGTGTGGGCTACCTTTATCAGAGTATTGGTGGAATAGCTTCCCCAAGCTTTCATAAGGTCGAATAGAAAAAACAAACACTCCTCCTTATGGGAAGGAAGGGATGAGGAAAGAAGGGTGTTTGTGTACACTTTCCCATTCATGTTTTAAAAAGAAAATATATAAACTTGTGGAGTGGGTGCTGTGTAATTCATGGTATTACAGGAGCTGAGAGTCAGAAGCTTAATTTGCTTTCTCAGTGCTGACTTAAAGAAACCAAACCAAAGGGGAATAGCAGTAAGCAGGAGAACACTTACTGCTTTGGTTTTGCCTCTATTGAACAAAACGCACTCCCAAGTTCTGCAGTGATTTCAACAATAAAATCACCAGGTGCTTTTGCTTATCAGTTCTCTTTGGATTACAGATTTATCTGAGGTTTGTGATTTGGGGTAAGATGATACGAAGGAGAATGTGTCCTTTGTTCCAGCACTTAAATTTTGAGATTTCAACACGTACGTTTTGTGCAAACTTTGAGCAAGAAAAACCAGTTCAATATTGCTGGGCTGTTTCTCCCCTCTGCTTCCTCTCTTGCTGCAGGAATAGGAGGAATCATTTTTCACAAGAGCAAGTTATGGTTCTGCATTGAGTCTGGTACCCCTCTGAAAATGCTTGACTGCAAGTAGGACTTCTCTGTGTGTGTTTTAAGAAGGAAAACGTTCTGCGCTTGGGGTACAGATGGTAGAGGTGGAACTAGAAATGAGCATCCCTGGTTGAACCTTCTCCAGGTGGTCAGCTTTGGGTCACTGGTGGTGAGCCCTGGCTGCCTACTCATGATACAGACATTTAAAGCAACTAGGTGCTGTGTTTGTCCAACAGTAAAGCAATCCCTGCCCTGTAAGCAAGGGTAGGAAAACCCAGCTGTTTTGTGAGAGGCTTCTGGATCTGTTGTCTCTCTCTGTGGAACAGTTGGGGGCAATATATATGGTTTGCTGCTATTAATGCTATGAAGGACTTAGTGAACTTCCAAGGATCTAGCTGAGCAGCCTGGTCTAGTGGAAGGTGTCTATGCCCATGGGAGCGATTGGAACTAGATGAGCTTTGAGGTACCTTCCAAATCATTCTGTGATTCTATGGAAATTGCTGCTAGTGGTTGTGGGGAGCATGCCTGTGTCTGGAAGAGGTTGTCTCCTCAGATGGGAACAATGGGATGGCAGAGAAATTTGTTGACTTAATTGGTGATGGACAGCAGAAAAAGCACTCATGTTTTCTGTACTGATTCATTCTGGTCTGTGGTTTTACAAATTGCCATGATGTGAACCTGGGCCAGTTGGGTCACCTCTTGCTACAGGGGGCCTGGGAAGGTGGCGACTGTATTTTTCTTAGACCAGTAGAATCGAGTCATATTCACGTGTGCAGATAGTGTCTTCCAATGTCAGATGCTGTGCATCTTCCTTGGCTTATCATTCAGAGGCATGTTACTTACCAGATACAGAGCACCTGGCTTTTTTCTTACCCATTAAGCCTAGTATTGTGTCTTACTGTCTGGATTAATGGCAGAGTGCAGATCCCCAGCAGCATGGCAGGGAACATGCTTTTGGCTTCAGCCCCAACCTCTAGTTCAAGTGTGCATGCCGTAGGTTCATTCTCATTGCCTTGCTTGCTTCATGTCACCTACATAGAATCATAGAATAGTTAGGGTTGGAAAGGACCTTAAGATCATAAAGTTCCAACCCCCCTGCCATGGGCAGGGA
>WYDI02024692.1:0-14852 GCA_009867235.2 Psittacus erithacus | reverse complement strand
ACTTTCTCAGCCTATCTTCATATGGGAGGTGCTCCAGTCCCCTGATCATCCTTGTGGCCCTCCTCTGGACTTGTTCCTACAGTTCCATGTCCACATGCATGATGCCAGTGAGGCTTCAAGTGGCTCCAGAGGTACAATGACAGCAGTCGTATGCAGCTGCTTGGCAGTGCTGAGTTGCTGTGATGTTTGCAGAGGAAAACCCAGATCTCTTTTCTTCTGTGAAGTGGTGGGGAGTACAAGGTCATGCTGAGCTCCTGTGTGCAACATAGCCCAAGAGAGAGGGGTGCTTTGGGTTTTGCAAGTTCTTTAATTGGAAAAGGCTCCCAACAGCTCTTTAAACCTATAATTTCCTTAGTTGGAAGGAATAAATGCTCAGCTTCTTCCCTCTACTTTTGTATGTGACTTTTGTCAGCAAGAAACTTCTGCTGCCCTGTGAACTTCTGAGTAAAACCAGCTCCTCGGGACAGAAAAGGGAAACTCCTTGAGAGCACTTTCCAGTGTTGAAATGTGCCGTATAAAAGCACGTTTGTACATTTTGTTACGTGAAGGAATTCCTGGCCGTACCCAGCCCTAAGTAAATAGCCAGGGAGAGGCGACTGAAGCATGACGGATGGCTGTGGTTGGCGAGGAAAGGCGCGTGGCGTGGAAGTCCGTGGTGCAAAGCAAATGATGAAGGGAACTGTGCTGCTCTTTACAGAAGTGGTGTTGTGTTAGGAGAAAGCTGTCCAGTGCCTAAAGCTGTGCCCAAGGTATCCTGCAGCAAGTACAGAAAACACAGAAAGGTTTTTTTCAACCCATAAATATTCCTTTTGTGCCATGTGTTTCAAGCTATTTGAAAATGATGAGTCTTCATCAACGAAAGGAAGTAATCATTGGGGTGTACTGCTGATTGGACCTTTAGCTTCAGATCTGGATAGAAAAAAACTTGAGAAGCTTAAAATGCTTTTCTAGTGATGCGTAATACAAGGTGTAGGAAGGTCCAAGCCATATGGCAGCTCAGGCAATCTAGGTTGGTGAGATGGCAGAAAGCAAAGCGGGGCTTTCCTTGGATGGCTCAAATAGGAATGTGCCTGACTGAGCACCTGGTTCAGGCACCTCTTGCCGTATAATTCATAAAGGGGATCTAGAAATTCCCTTTACAGCAAAGGTAAACTTTTAAAACCCAGAGAAAACTTAAGACTGGAGAGGGGGAAAATGTGGCTGTTGGAAGCTGCTGCCTTGCAGGGAGCATGAATGCTGCTCTCCAAGACTTTCTTTGGTTAATTGAGTAAGAGAAGTTGAAAGGGTTGTGCATGCTCGCAGCTTGTGCATATTCTTGCTACGTTGTATTTAACTTCTTCTGAAAACTATGCTTTAAATATGGGGAAAGAAATACGTAAAAGGCCAAAATTCAGTCTCTGTATATTAGTTTTATTTTGGAACATCTTAACTACAGGAACTTTTTTGCAGGAATGTGGGTTTGTCATTCATGGTCTAATTAAAATACTGAATACACTAATCTCTCTTATGCTTAAGGAGCATGTTTGCTTCTGTATGCGGTAACTTCCCTCTGCAGGATAGCCTTAATTTTGTCAAGAGTGCCTTGTTTAAAGGTCAGAAGATGGCTACCATCTTCCCTCTGATCAAATGCATGCAGGCAGATGTGGAAAAAGCCTCTCTGAGATTGGTCTTTGTGGTTTTCTGTACAAAAACACAACAACCTAGCATGGGGGTGTGTAAGCTTGCAAGGAACCTGTTTATATGAGAAGGTATTTACCATGTGTTTGGTGATCAGGAGGTAGCTTGATGATACAGTCTTCTGCCTGAGCACAGCCAGCAGCCTCTGTGAGGCCATGCCTTTGGTTGTACTAGTTTAAGGCTGAGGTTTGCAATGGGCTCCTTTAGTGCATATGTGCTTGGTAGCTTCAAGGCTTGTATAGGCTTTCTCCCCGTATTGTATAGCACAACACTCTTGACTTATGCTGTCTATGACTGTAGCTGTGGTTTTGTGAACACTTTGTGCCATTTAGAGCTCCCCTGTGTTATGGATCATGCGCAAGTTAGTGTGTCTGTGTCATGGAGCAGCACTGTGGCAGAGTGGATTTTTGGTTTATTTCTGTAGCTAGGCAGTGTGCTGAACATGTTCTTCCTTTTGGCTAAAATTAAACCTTCTCCCCACCCCAAGCTGCCCTCCCACCCTTGGACTTCCACTACGCGAGGCATGAGAGACATGCAGGGCACACCATAGGTTGGCATGATGTTTCAATTAACTATTAAGTTCATTATCCTGGGATACGACCTAATTAAACTTGAAGAGCATGCTTGCCCCAGGTGAATAGAAGGCCTGCCTGAGCAAGCATTGGGGCACCAAGCAAGCATTAGTGCATATCAAAGGGAAAGCTTATTTTTAGCCCTGCAAGTCTAAATGTGATGTGGCACCTTTAGCAGCCCATGGATGTGGGTTATTGTGCTGCCAGCTTTTAGCAGGTTAGAGTTAATAAAACCTGTTACTTGGAAATGGTGTAGGCACTGCTGGGCTTATAAGAGCCGTAAGTGCCCATTTCACACCAGTATTTCAGGGAAGCAAGTGAGGAGCCACTTTGAGCTCACAGTGCCGCCTGCTTGACAGAATGTCATGAGGAAGTCCCTAGTGCCAGGAGTGGGATTTTTGAGATAGTCCCCGTACCATCCTCCATACTGGGAACAGCTGGTCATCATAGGCATGATGGGCATCTGGGATCCCTGGCACCAGGGCCCAGTCTTCCCTTGTGCTACCTTGGTTGGCAGGAGAGTCACAGTCTGCAATGGAAATTGTCTAAGTTGCTTGGATTTCCTCTTTTGGTGTTATTATTATATTTCTGATGTCATTGGCGTACATCTGACTTGCTGAAGTACTCATGGACCTTAAACTCTCCTTGATTTAATGGATAAGGCCAAAACGGCCTGTGCAGCCAGGGCTACGCAAAGCCAAGAAGCTATGAGATGCCCCAGAAGAAGAGATGTGTGATGCTTTGAACATCGGTTGGCTTACAGCTGTGTGCTGTGTGTTCTGTAACCAAGGCTGCCAAAGCTTGGGAGGCTGCTTTGGACCAGGCACCCATCGTTGTGTTGTGCTTTTTTGTTACTTCGTACTGGTTTTATATGCTTTGAAGAAAGGGACTCTCAGAGTCTATCTTTGGGTATTGGCAAACAAAGGAGAAATACAGACTGTTGTATTTTGCTAACTGGCTCTTACTTGATAAACTGCCTTAGTGGCTGGAGTCAGAGTTTGGTATTTTTGTGGAAGTATTGTCCGGGTACTTTTTTGGCAGCTCATCATTCATCTAGGGAAAAAAAAGGGGTGAAGGCAGAATATCTGGGTGTCATTTCAGGGTTGAGATTACATTTGTGGGTGACATTTCAGGGTGTGAAGCACAGGGAGCCTTGTCGAGCAAAATATGTGGATGCAGCTTCTCACCAATGCCTCAAATACTTCATTAGCCAAAAAGCGTGAACTTCAACAGCACTCTTGATAGCCGTTTCCTAGAAGCTGGTGCTCAAGGGCTCTGTCTGTGTCTGTTATTATTATCCCAATATCTGCTTGTAATTGATGCGAGTTTAATTACCAGTGCTGTCAGTTAACATGAGGAGCTACAAGGTGGTGTGAAACACTTTGTCACGCAAACCCCTGGTACACTAACATATGTGGGAGACAAAAACAAAAATTAGGACAGATTAACACCTGGTCTGCTTGGATGTGCAGCAATTCGGCAGGGTTTTACTGGGAGTAATCACTTGGAAAAGGGAATGGGGATTGGCATAAGGTAGGTACGCACTAGCTAGCTCAGGCTGGCTTTTGAGCCCAGACCTTTGCTTATCCCTCATCATAGGGGAATATGTGATGCACTCTGTGCCACTGTAGCAGCACTGAGGTTCCCCTAGACAGGAATAATTTGTGTGAACTGGAGTTTTAAATTGTTTCTCAGTCGGATACTTGCTTCTCTGATTTTTACTGCAATTTAACTGATGATACTGTTAAAATCAGTTGCTGTCCTAGTTGATACATACAAAACCAGAAAGTGTGTGGCTTAGTAGATTCTGTGTCAGACAAATAGCAAATGCTTAGTGTTTGAGACAATGTGTATTTATACAAATGTTCCATGCAGTAAGCACACAAATGGTGTGTAGGTCTTCATTGCAGTTGTAGAGCTCAAATCCAGGTGGAAAGCGGGGTTGATACTTATTGCACTTGCTTTTCTTGGTTGTTTTTTTCAGTGCAGATCACGTCCTCCCCCCATAGTTAACTAACATCTGCTAACTCAATGTGGAAATACAATTTCTTAAGCGATAAATGCCCTGGTTCAAAGGGATCACTTCCAGTAGACAAAAATAATTCAACTATATATGGTACTAGAGAGCGAAGCGCCGAGAACATATTGGAAGCATAAATATTTAAGCCTTGTTTCAGGTTAAATTAAACTTAATTTCTGTACTGATGGCTTTCCATGCTCTTGGAATTCTGCAAACGGATGTGAGCTGAATTCAGCTCTGAGGGTGGCATTCAGTTTGTGTGCATAGCATTGGTTGCAATGGGAATGATCTGAATTTCTTGAAGGCTTTTGCAAGAAAGAGTTGGAGAAGTTGCTTCAGAAGGTTCCTGGGTTAGGACAAATGAATGGGGTGTCCCTCTCCCCACCTTATTTAATAGAAGAAGACCCCTTGGCAGCATTGTGCCTCAGCCTGACTCACTTTAAATAACTTCTGTATAAGATGTGTTGCAAAGTCCAAGTGCTCCTTGTGATGCCGCCATGAGCAAGCATGAGGCATTTCTGAGGTGGAAGGAAAGATTACTGCCTCTGGACAAAGCTGTGATGTCTCTTCAGCTTTGGTGACTTGCATTGGTCCAAAAATACTTATGCCACCAAGTTGCTGCAGAAGCAGTGGTTTGCTGAATGTGTGCCCGCTGCATCCTTAGGGGGACAGTAACTCACGGCAGTGGTAGTAGTTTTTCTTTCATTTGAACAAAAACCAAAGCAAGAGAGTCCAGAGCAGCTTTTCTTGATAGCTTTGATGTGTGGCAAAACCTTTCATTTCCAGCAAGTACTACCTTAATACTGAGTATTACATAAATACACCAGTATCCGTATATGTGGAGGGAGTGCCTTCATCCTGTGGCTGTGGGGGAAATGCGACAGCAAAATAACTTGATTTATTGGTGTCGCCTATGGAACATTGTCCACACAGTGACAGCCCTTTCAGTGACTTCAAATTTGGTGAAAACCGAAAAACAATGTTGGCTAGGGAGACAGCTAATCCGTGATGTGCAGGATGGCCTCCCCAGATTGACAGCTCTTGGGACCTGGATGAGGAAACTCTGTGCAGCTGCTTTTGTATAGAGAATAGTGTGACCTGCAGATGGAGGCTTTTGCCGGTATCTTAAGCTTCAGAAAAACAAATATTCCCTCAAAATAACATAAAAAAAATAAACTTCCACTTCTTCCTGTTTTTATAGTTCGCTTATTTCCTCAGTGTCATGGTTTTGTCTCCAGTACTGTAGATTATTAATCTTCAGAGGATCAGGACCTTCATAGAAGTATTTCCTGTACATGTTTATCTATCTCTTTAACGATTCAGTATCTACTTGTTCTCTTCTGAATTTTCCTTCAAATAATGCGACGCTCTCCCTTAGTAATAAGGCTTTTAGCTAAAAAAGAAAAATAAATCTAAATGAATCACTGCCAGGGGTTAAAGTACCTTTTGTATGACTTAGTTGATGGCATCCTTTAGGACATCTGCAAGTAGCACCAAATTCCAAAGGTCACTGTCTTTGTGTTGGCTTTGGCAAAGCACTGTTTCAGCTAAGCTTCATTTATTTAGTTGTAAGTGCATCTGGAGGTCTCCTGTCCAAGTGTTACTTAGTCTTCTAGAGGAGGGATGCTGCTGTGTGTAGAGCTGCTTCTGAGATGGCTATGGATTCCCACCTAATTTATTAGTAAGGTGGTCATTGGCCCTTGATCAACAGAGAAGTGCCCATTTCATACATGCAGTTCTTGCATTGCTGTGTTACAATGGGATGGAGGCAATCTTTTCAGCCATTACGCTACTAACATAGCTAATCTCAACTCAGGTTGTAAATACGTACGTTATATATGTGCACTTAAACATATTCCTCCTAAAACGTGCGTGCATGCATGTGGTGGAGGGGAGCTCAGCTCTGAAGTTCTCCATGGACTCATTACAGCCCGAGCACATCTGGACAGGCTGAAGCGAGAATGTGATTTCTCCCTTCTACCTCAGAATTGATGGTATGCATCATCCATGCATCTCCAAGGGAAAGCGCTGAACTGGGATGAGTAGCTGTCTTTCCCACCTTGGCTTTCCATTTCAGATGGAGCTGTCATGATCTAACTCCATCACTGAATCTGCTGAAGCTGGGTCTGTTGCGCTTGTAAGTCAACCTTTGTGCTGGTACTACCTTGGGTTTCCACAGCAGGCACAGGATTACATCTGTCTCCACAGCATCTTCATAGTGCTTGCCTGGTGGCTCCTCTAGTACTATCCCTATGGTGGGGGAAACATGGGTTGGGCACCTCCCTCATCATAATGCTAACATTAATAAAAAGGCATCCGTGGATGGTGGCATAACCTTTTGAATTGCCCCTTGTCCCACCTCACAAATTAATATGGAAATGGCACTTGATCAGAAAAGCTGGATTTTTTTGTTTGTTTGGCTTTGGTTTGTGTTCTGTTGGGTTTTGTTGGGGGGGAAGGAGAAGTTCAGATAACTTGACAGCTTGTGATTTCCCATCAGGGTACGAATTGTTTAGCAAAACTCATATTCAGCTTGCTTTGGGGAATGTGTACATATTTCTTCCCTTTAGCACACCAAAATGCCATTGCTGTTTTCTCTGAATATTAATTTCTAGCTGACGACAAGGCCTTGCAGTCTTGGCACGTCGCGCTTCCGCCACTTTCTTGTCTGGGAGCCAAAACGTCCCACTGGAGGGCTGGGTGTGGAGCTGCCTTCCCTTTGCACGAACGAAGCGGAGACGCATCTTCAGACCAAAGCTCTTCTTCCCTATGGTTTCTCTTGCTCCAAAATATTAGTGGACGTAGTGGCAGAGGCAGGTAAATCTAAGCAAGGAGGTCAGAGACTCGTAATACAACAGGTTGAAACTGCCTTAAGGAAAAAGAAAACCCAAGTTTGTAGACTGGGCATTGAAAGATAAGCATACACCTCCTGTCAATATTGCATCCTTGGTAAACAGGAACTAAAACCCAAGTTAAATCTGAGTTTAAGGGGAGGGGAAATAAAAAGCCCAACTTATTTTGGATTGAGATAAATTGCGGTTCCATTATCATCTGCTGAACATGCATAGAGTGGTTGTAACACAGCTTGACACGGAAAAAAACAAGTGGGAAGCTGGGGGGGGGGGGGGAAGTTCAGGGTATAACTGGTATATCTTCTTCTTCCATTTTAGATGTTACCTTAATTTACTGGAGATGGACAATGTATAGCTGAGGCTTTGCCCAAACGTAAAAGGTGAATGCTTTCTTATTGCAGATCTTCAGCAAGAAGATAATGTCACTTTTCTTCAACAGTCATTTTTGATGTTTTTAAACAGTGTTGTGGCCTGTTAAATGAATCAACTTGCATAAGCTGTTACTAGATATTTTCTAAGTTTAGCAGTTCTTCTGGTCTTGTGTGGGGCATTGATGTTCTGGTAGTCCCTGATAAACCCAGGAGATTTAAGATTGCAGCACCCATTTTGTACTGTTTGCATTAAAAACCCTGATGGGAGCAGGATGAGAAGCTCCTTCACCATCTTTGCTGCTAAAAGGAAAGACCGTGGGAGGCTTCAGTCAACTTCAGATATGCCAAAGGACTCCATCTCCCTAGGCAGATGTACCCAAAACTTAACCTTTATGGAAACAATTGGCATGAAAACATGAATTTGCAGCATGTTGAACAGCTCCTCTGTCAGAATGAGAATATAAGATGACCCCGAGGTGATCTCCCCTGATTGACTTCTCTGCCGTATGTGAACAAAATCACTCTTGCCAGTGATACATTCAGCAGGCTCTTCACACCGCCATATCTTCTAGCGTTTAAAAGATCTGCCTATTAAACCAGAACACAGGAAATATAAGCTGTTAAATGCAAGTGACACTTGTGACCGGGCAAAGGGCCATGGTAGGAAGAGAGGCACGCAACTGCCTGCGGCTTGAGGAAGGGCTTGTTTGTTTGTGCTGTTTCCAAAGCCCTTCAACTTTGCAAGGGAAGCGAAGGCAGCGATGTAAACAGGAAAGCTGGCTGCAGGGAGAACAAAGTAGAGGTTGGGAGATGCGCACAGTTGGGTGGAGGAAACCGAAGTTGCTGGTGAGAGATCTCTGGCTGCTGTAGGACTTCAATGGTAACATCAGAAAGCTGAATAATAATGCTGGCTGTCCTCCTACAAGGCAGGCATGGCAAAGCTTGCCGTACCCAGTGCGACCTGCCCTGTATCCTTTCTGTGCTCCAAAAGAGGCAGGCTGCAAGGATCACTGTCATAAATGAAGTAATTCCCATACTTCTGAAAATGAAAGCAGAATCACAAGCATTAGCTATCTTCCTTTAAGTCTACAAAATAGACTTAAGGTTGTTCCCAAGGGCACTGAAAGAGCTGGACAAGGTGCATTTTAAAGGCAAGATAATGTTTTACTAACACCGTATGATGGTGCTTGCCTCTTGGCCTGCTGGATCTTGCTACCTTTGCAGGTGCTGTAACATGGAGTATTGAGTCCTGGCATGAGGGCTTTGTGAAAGATAGCCCCAACACTTAAAGCAGCAAAGATGATTTGAAATCTAGAAAGAAGACATTTGAGAAGACAAGAGACTGGATATATGTGGTCTGGGATATACAGAATTAGACTAAGAGTACTTGCATGGGAAAAGAAACTTGTCCTACAGAAGGGGGAAGCAAAGACACAGTAGTTAGAAGTTAAAGGAAGATTCACACCCTAAAAACCCTGTATTTTTTTTAGGGATGTTGTAGGTTCTTCATCACTTGAGATCTGTTGCAAATAACTGGAGTAATGCATTTGTTACACTAAGCAGTCTAGATTAAAGCTGAAATGAAACAAAAGTTTGATATAGGAAAGCCAGCGAAGTCAAGCTCTTCAACCTGTATTATGAGCAATAGGTGTTCTCAAGGGATCAGAGGTATGAATCAATTTGTGGCAGTGATTGATCTTGGCTCGTAGAGGCAAGGAGTTCTTCAATGGATGATTTGAAAGAAGCAGTTGAGCTCTGCCGTCTGGCCAGTCTAGGCGATACTGATACTGCTGCAAAGAAAACACAAATTCAGATGCAAACTGCGGAGAGGCAGGACATCAGAAGCACCTCTCCTCCGAGCTGAGTATTGAAGTGTGTAAAAAGGGAGCAGGAAGGGCTTAATTTTTTATCAGCTTTCTTTTTTACCACTTTTTCATCACGAAAATGAAAATAGCTGCCCTGTGATGATAGAGTCCCTGTGACATGAATAAGGCAAAGGACAAGGGTTAGATTTCCTGGAGTGTATTACAGCTGTTTGCGCAGGTATCAATTAGGAGCTATGGAGGAAGGGTTTAATTAGAAGAAAAGCACACAAGGCTTTTCCGGCGCAGAGGAGCTTGGTGCATGTCATTTGTGTAACCTCTTTTCTGGTCATGGATGTTTATTTGGAGTCGAGCAAGACGCTCTCAGCAGCTTTTCTTTGATCTGTCTGCAGCAAAATTAAATCCATATGGCCTTCACTTGGAACCTTTCTGCATCCTGGATGGAAATACCCATTTATACTGGGGTCATATTTTATTGTCATCCATATGTACAAAGGTTCATTCATCTGTGAGAATGATGGGTCTGTCCAAGGCCTAAGCTTTAAAACACCCAATAAAGAAAAATGGTTGTTGCAAGCTGTCAGTCACCTGGAGATGGACTTTTTAAACCAGTATGTAGAGAGTTGTCTTGGTTTGCACAGCTTGAAATGGCAGTGCTGCCTCCAACTTGCCATGCTTATTTAACATCTCTGTAATTTATAAGTAGGTTGTGTCTTTGCTAGAACCTGGGCTTGTAATATGTGTAATTATCTGGTGTCAAAGGAATGCCTGCACTAGTTCAGCTGGGATGATGGCTTGGGCTGTGAGCTGCAAAGCTCTCACTGCTGGATGTTAATGGCAAGGTGATCCCACCATGCTGGTGGCTTGCAGCTTGCTGTAGCCAACTGCAAATAAAAAAGGCATGAATCCTCTCTGTTTTGGATCAGATGATGTCTACAAGAGATTAAATACTGCAGCTTTTCCTTTAGTTTTACTGGAGAACTTGAGGTGCCTTTTTGTTGGGAAAGCATCATGTTCAGTGACAACAGCTGGGAAAAGTCTATGTTGCGTACAGAAATGCAGAAGCAGAATTGAGCTGTGCTGTGAGCAGGTCTGTTCCTGCATGGGTTCTTATGGACCATCTATCCCCTAGAATACTTCTCAACTGCAGAAGCACTATTCAGCTGTACTTTTAATACAGAGGTGTGCAGCATGGGAGAGCCTGACTCTGGTTTCATGGAAAGTAGGGAAAGCATGGTAAATGATGAGTAGAGAGGCACATTTTGGTGCTCCTGAATATTTAGCAGTCCCAAGCACATAATAAAAAGTTTGAAGTCGTTCCTAAGAATCAGCTTTTCTGCCCTTTTTCCTGGTTTTGCTATGCTTCAACACTTCTTTACAGCGTGGCTTGAATGAACACTGTAAGCGAGAGAACTTTGTGGGCAGCAAAGATGGCGTGGATGACATGGGCATCTCTGAAGTGCTGGACAAAAAGCTACACTGACCATGTCTGTGAAGTCTTTTGTTTGGGTTTTGTTTGTCTTGTTTGGGGTTAGTTTTAATTGAAACAAAAATGAGAAAAGCAATCTCTTTTGCACCTCACAAGGCACATTTAGATGATACTGTTATAGCAGATCTTGAATACTGCACCTAAGGTAGGTTGCTTGGTGTTCCCAGATGATGAAGCATGACAAGTTTCAGATTGTCCTATGCAGAGCTGGGGCTCCATATACTCGACAGCCTACGCTGCACCAAAATTAAGCGCGGAAACATCTTTTTTGCCTGGCTCACAAGCTGCCAGGGCTTGGTCCTGTGTGTTGTGTTAATGTTGTGCTGCAGAAGTTCAGACCATTAATGCAACTGGCATTAACGAGGTGCCTGAATTTCATTCTCTTAGTCACAGTCACAGCAGCTACAGTGGTAATGGGCTGCTCTTGCTCTGACCATGGTCTTGGCTCTTTGAACTGTGCTTGTAGTTGGCCAGTAGGCAGCAGAAAGCAGGTCCGTTGCCTTGTTGGGTCTCCAGTTGCAATGTTTACTTTGGATTTGTAATAGCAAAGCCCTGTAGCAGTGTGCCTCCCATTGGAAACTGGGGAAAATGTTCATTTATTAGAGCAGCCACCTCCAGTTCAAGCTAAGAAATGCACAAAAGCTTTGGAGGCTATTTCACTGTAGCACCAAGCTACTAAGGATGGCTGTGCTAAAGCATACTGGACAGGTAGTATTCATGGGGAAAAATAATAATAATTAAAAGAAAACAAAAAGAGCTCAGCAGTATTGCCAAGCCTGGAGCTGAGGTTTGTTAGCTTAGCCTTGACATTAAATAACAACCCAACCAGTGATTCAGTTGATGCTCACAACTATCCGGTGACTTGATATCCGCTTCCTTTCAGAGTAGGGCTAGAAGCCAACTACATTTGGTGGTAGTAATGGTGGTTCTTGGCTGATGCAACTTCTTGGTGTAGACAGAAGCTCAGGGCTTTATTTGCATCCATACGGGTTGAGGATGCTGTAACATTTGTAACAGAGCTTTCTTGTGTCTCATGTTTTCACATGCAGTGTTTCTCCCTACCTGCCCCAGACCCTGGTCCTCAGCAAACAAGTGACTGAGGAAAATTCCCAAGTCATGGCTCGACTCAGCCATGCGAGCTGAGAGCTGCCCTGTGGCAGGTCAGCTTTACAGTGTGGTGCCTTTTCCATGTAAACCCATCTTTTGATGTGTAATGCTGGAATTGTGCTTGTTGCTGATCCTCCATAAGCTGCCTTATGTCCGTGCACAGTCCGACTCCCACCGTATGCTGTGCTTTGAGTTTCTGAGATGAGCAGTGGCTGGCTGGTCTGTGGAGCAGCAGGGAAGCTTTGAGGAGATGCAACTGCTCAAGCTGTTGTCTCAAACCCATGATTACAACACAGCTTATTCAAGGATAGTTTTGTCTTACACTGGGAGACTTAATTTCAATTGCCACTGCCCCGTGGGGAAAAAGCTTTAGAAACTGGACTTGCAGCAGAAATGACCAGGCATCTTTCAGTTTTCTGGCTGACGTTGCTTTGGACTTGTGTGCTGATTTCTTGCTGGAGACAGCAGAGAATGGAGCTGATGGGTGCTGTGTTAAGCATTTGAGGGTAAAAGCAATGCTGCTGCAGAGGTTGAAGAGGGAAGCAAGGCCCACTAAACTTTAAATTTGCTTTGCCCACTAAATTAAGAACCTTCATTATGAGAGGGTGGTAAGACACTGGGACAGGTTTGGATGCAGCTGGTGGAAGGTGTCCCTGTCCATAGCAAGGGAATTGGAACTAGATGAGCTTTACAGCCCTTCCCACCCAAACTATTCTGTGGTTCTGTGTTTCTATGACTTCTTTATGTTGTGTATTGAAATAGAGTATATGGAGCTCTCACTTGATTCCGCTAGAACAAACTTAAAATGCTGCTGCCTTCAGTGTGACTTTGGACTGTAGCTTGATTCCATCGTTGTTACAAAATCCAACCAAGCTACGCATAGGTGCTTGCAGCTACACCTTCACAGGTGCTTGCTGGGTGCTGGAAAGAAGCAGTGAACACGTGTCTGTCCTAGAGCCTTGGTATGCCCTCAGAATCCTCTGTGCAGCTTGGGATCTGTGCACTGAAAATGGGTTCAAGCCTTGGTGGCTTCGAGCTCAGTGTTTCCATGGTCTAGGCTTGAAGTTTTCAAGATCATGTGTGATTTCAGGTTCTTTTGTCTGTAAAATGGGGCTGTATCTTTCCTAAAGGATGCTTTTAGTTAGCATCACCTCAGCCACCATTGTCCATCCTAGGGAAAAAGGTATTTTTTCCCCAATTGGGGTTTAAAACACTTAAGATTTAAGGAAGGCAGAGGCAGCTGTGCCTGGAAACACTTAAATTAGCGTTTTCCCCTCCCCGCTCCTGCCTAATCATCAGTGTAGATTAGTTCAGAAACCGGGCAAGTATTTTTAGAAGCTGCTTTCAGAGCCCCAATGTCACAATTTTTATTCTCGTCATCAGTGCTGAGGCAGTTCTTGAGCAACATTTCTGCTTTAAAGAAACGGGAGGACATTTAGGGATGAGCCTGTAACTTGAGGGGGGAGCACGCACTGCCTGGTGAGGAGATAAAGTGGTTCTGAAAGCTTTTGAGCAGTGAGTGCTTGAGCCCAACCGCCCAAAGTGAAGCAGAGTGTTGCTGTTTTGACACTGTGATTGGACTGCCTGCAGAGGTAGGGTATATGGGGACCTGCAGCTGATATTTATTAATACCAACTTGTTGCGAACTGGAAGCACTTAAAACCCTGTTAAAAGCTGCGGTGGAGATGAGTGCTGCCCCCAAGCCTGTCGAGTTGTTTGGACCCTTGTTCCCAGCGCTGCGTTAGCAGCTTTTGGGGAATAAAGTGCAGCCAGGGTTACCAGAGGAGATGACGCCCTGTTCAACTTTGGACCTGTTTGCAGTGCTGGGTGAGCAAGTGACGTGCCTGCCGCTCTGGTGCAACCTCTGGGCAGTGTGTTTGCTCTGTCAGCTCCTGCTGAACGCCCCCGTTATTAGTTTATGGCAGTTGTATCATAATCACTCTATTTTTTTTTCCAGCCTATAACCAGGGTGGGGAAGCAAAGCAAGGATCTTTGGTCCGTGCATGCGCGTGTGCTCTTGGAGCCGGGAGGAGGATGTTGGGAATGAGTAATGGTCCGGCCGGAGCTGTAATATGCAGAATACCTCTGGGATGACTCACCCGGTACAATGCAGCACATCCCTCAAGGAGACTGAATCACGCATGGGGGGAAGCCGCTGGCTCGGCAGCAGCCAGCTGGGACTTGGGGCAGCCAACGCTGATCCAGAGGCTGGTAGTGGCAGTGATGGTAGAATGGAGCAACCGGGGTGTAAAATGTAGAGGAAATGGCATCCCCCAGCAGGTACGTGTGCGTGCTCCCACCGGGTGTAATTTCATGTTTTCTTGGTCTTTTTATTTTCCCTTGCCTCCCTTCATCTGCCCCCACAGCCCTTCTGAACTTCTTCTAAATCAGCATGTAATTCAGCAGTGAATATGGATGAATGTGAAACACAGGCTTTCTTTGATGGTTACAGATCAAATTCTTTGAGAAGTAATGGTTTAACGTGCACCCTGTCTTAAACACCTAGAGGAAAATAGATGCTGCTTCCCTTGATGTCCCTCTCCATGGACACTTCATGGGGTAGGGAGGTTAGAGGGGTGGAAGGCAAAAAAATCAATATCCGTGTTGGTTTTGATTTAAGACTGTCGTCTTTTGTTTTATTTCTTTAAATGCATTTACCTGGCAAAAGATAAAACCCCTCTAGATTTAGAGCACAATTATCCCTCCTCCCTTCTCTGATAGAAATTCAGCTGGACTTCAGTCATAGAATCATAGAATAGTTAGGGGTGAAAAGTACCTTAAGATCATCAGGTTCCAACCCCCCTGCCGTGGGCAGGGACACCTCACATTAAACCATGCCACCCAAGGCTCTGTCCAACCTGGCCTTGAACAGTGCCAGGGATGGAGCATTCACAGCTTCCCTGGGCAACCCATTCCAGTGCCTCACCACCCTCACAGTAAA